>JAAGNO010017958.1:0-16151 GCA_033439905.1 Ceryle rudis
GTACCTGAAGGGAGCTTACAAAAAGACTGGAGAGGGCCTGTTTACAAAGGCCTGGAGTGAAAGGATGAGGGGCAATGTTTTTAAATTAGAAAAGAATGGATTTAGCTTGGATGTAAGGAAGAAGCTCTTTACCATGAGGGTGGTAGAACACTGGAACAAGTTGCCCAGGGAGGAGGTTGAGTCGTCATCCCTGGAGACATTCAAGGTGGGGCTTGACAAAGCTCTGAGCAACCTGCTCACTGCTCTCAGCAGGCTTGGCCTAGATGACCTCTAGAGGTCCTTCCAACCCAGACTTTCCTATGATTCTATGAAATCTGCAGTGTAAGTGGTATTTCCCACAGCTGCCAGAGCTATAGGTATACTTACTAGGAAATACTTTACTAGTTTTTCCTTTCCTTTACTAGGGTACAAGTATGAAAGTAAGTCAAGAATAATGAATGCTACTCCAAATTCGATGAAATCTAACCATTTGTACACATCATGTACATTTCTATAACTTTGTCAAAAAAAAAGGGCTATGAGAATTAGATGTTTGATCAAGTGTTACTAAACAATTTATATTATTCTGGGGTGGCAGCGTTTTGTATTTGTCTAGATACAAAAATTACTACATCCAGGTTTTCGTCACTTTATTTTCCCCTTTCTTTCATCTTTTTTGCATGTTGAAGAGGTTAAAGATGGATGAGAACAGAGGACACAGCACATTCAGCAGTGGCTTACATCTGTAGTCAGAGCTCTGCAAACAACTGTGCTACAGCTTTAAGCTAAATGCACAGAAATTTCTTTTTGTGAACTTATGGTTTACCTTTTGTTTGTGCAACTAGAAACAGAAGGTCTTTCACATATTGTTAATAAAATACTTTTTTTACTCAGCTCAAAGCTGCATTTAATAGGCAGTGACTCTTTAGATAACAGGGACCATTCCCTCGCAGAGCCCCTGCCCAATGGATAAAAAATTCAGAAGGTTCCAAATCATTTACTTCACATATCTTCTGTGATCACAAAAGAATTTTCAGCATCTTAGAATAAAGCATAACAAGCTATATCCTTCATCTTATCTTTGATGCTTCAGAGAAATGCAAATCCAAAGCAAATACAGAAGGGAAGAAGATCTTTACTGGCCCCTGCTAGCAGCCATCAAAAACCTTAAGATACAGAGTTGATGAAACATACCAAAATCATAAATAAATAAAATCATCACATCAGCCTGCTTCCCTACTCGTTTGGAGATATTGCTATACTGATTATAAAATAAATCTAACTTCTTCAATGGAAATAGATGGTTAAACACAAAGAGAAAGCAGACAACCATACAGCAATTTCTCTGAGGTAAAGGAGGAATTAAGTTACCTTTGTTTTATTAAGATTCTTCTCTCTAAACAAGAAAACATATAATGGATCAAAAGCTGTTCTTCCTCTGAAGAGAACCAAAGTGTTACTAGAGACATTCAATCTGCAGGCACACTAAGGCTTACAATGATTTCATTTCAAGGGCTCGGCAGAATAATGTGTCTAGGATTCAAGTAATTCTGGATTCACTCAACAACAATTAGTTTATGAAGAAACTGTACCTTCCCAGACAGCAGAACTGATTGTAGAGTGAATCCAGTTGGATTAGTTAGTCTTAGAAGTAAAAGTTTTCATTCCTACTTATTCCTGACAGTACAACAGGATTAATTTCTCTTACTGAGGGTAAAAGATTCCATCACAGTTGCACAACACCACTAATTACTAAAAATGTTTTAAAGCGACCCAGGTAATCTGTTTGAAATTCATATTCTGGAAGTAATGTGTTTGCATATGGAGAAACCAAGAAAATATTTGCTGTGAAAAAAGGCAAACAATTATTTGTGTAGCAGCAGTGATGCCAGGAGGTTCTTAATCCCCATATGAAGTTTAGGATAAATTGGGTGCTTCCTTTCTAATCTGCTTATAGTCAAAATTAAGGTAGGGGTGAAATCAGAAGTGTTTTATGTCTCATTTAAGATCCTTCTTTGATATAGATTCCAGTAAGTGCTATCCAGCCATTCTTCCTGATTAACTGTACAAAACTAGGACCAAAAAGGAAAGAGTCATCAACACACTTAACATTTTGAAAATCAGTAATTAGGAATTTTTTACCATATCTCAGGTCTGCTACAGATAAATGTGTTCTAAAATTATGTTTATCTCTAAAGTACAAAGAGAAAATAATTGTTATTGATCAACTTTCATTTTCATTAAAATGAATACATCATTCTGTAAGTTTATTTTCTTCAGAGAAAGTAAATGGAGCATATAGAATTACTCATAATAATAATCATAATGCTAATCATCATCAGAATAATGACTCCATCCTAAATTAACACCCTGACAAATACTGTATCACTCTTAACTGGGCTAGCAAACTTTTAATTATTACTAAACAAATTCACGTCTTTTAAATGAGAAAAGGGTGCACCGCCTATGTCAATAAAGCATATGTAACACACACATAGTAGATATATCTTAATATTAAATGTATGTTTTTAAATGAAGATTTCCTGTATTTTTTCATCTACTCCTCCCAAAACAGTTGGAGGGAATCTGAGCAGCAATCTCTAGAGTACTAACTGAAAACAAGTGCCTAAAGCTAAATCGATCCATCATGATCAAACAAGAGGATGTTTTGGAGCTACTGCCTTCTACTCAAGCTCAAAAATATATGAAGGGTAGAGGATGAGAAAGACACTTTGAATAAAACTAAACTCTTGGTTAAGGGACAGCAAATGGTCAACTACACAACAAGGTAGTTCATTTGGTGTTTACAACAAATTAACAGAAAAATGTTTTGGGGTTTTTTTTGGTGGTGGGTTTTTTTTTGGTGGGCTTTTTTTTGTTTGTTTGGGGTTTTTTGTTTGATTTGGTTTGGCTTTGGTTTTTCAATTTTCACAAAAAAAATTATCTCCAATATAAACAGGCTTTGCTCTCGGGAACAGTTGGAGGGTGTCTGAGCAGCATCAACTTTGATTTGCTCTGATTCACTAGTACTTCTCTTGACCTTTTATCATGGCAAGTATAAGGTGGTAGGTCTTTTTCCACTCATTAGGCTTCTAAATTGCTTTTCTTTTTCTCACACTACATGCTACTTTCTGAAGGAGATCTCAGACTATTTTCTGTAATTTAAATGGGTAAAATCTCCTTTATTTCTCTCTTCTGTTTTTAGTAAACTAGATTCTCTTTAAAACTGAAATAAGACAATCCAAAATATGCAATAATTGAATTTTAAACAGCCTTGCTCTCTTTGATCATTTCCTATTATAAAGATAGATATGAAAAGCAAAAGTGAGGTCATTATATTTTTTTTATTTGATAGAAAAAATTCACTCAAGCAAACTCAGCACAACAGGGAACACAAGATAAATACTATACCAGTAATATGCAGTCCTACAGGTGTTTCTTAATGACCTCTCTTGGGTGACTCTTCCAGATTTCTCAAAATTAGTGTTTTCAGTTAAAAAGTTGTTTCAAGCATTTAGCTCAAGGACAAATAATGAAACAAAAAAAAAAAAAGGCTTTTGTTAGTAAGAAAATGGGCACAAAATTAAAATAAACTTGGAAGAGGACAAAAGAGTATGGTGATGCTTCATTTTAGGCTGGGGATTGGTAACTGAAAACTAACTATTTTTTCCAGTTTCATTGTAATAAATGTTGACATTTAAATGAAATTATATCCCAAATGAGCTTGTATTTAAATGAAACTTGATAATAAATCCTTTCTTTGAAATACTACAACCTGCCTCATTAAAAGGCTGTGTCCTTAGGAAGCAGGAATGCAAGCACTCCTCTGGCAGATTAAATTAAGCTTCTAGCAGTAATTACTAAGTAATAAGGAAAAATAAGATAAAAGCATTTACATAATACAAGGAGCTATCTACATCATCATCTTCAGGCTATTTTAGTCAATGAGCCACAGGCATGTCATCAAAGACCAAAATTAGGAGTTCCAGAAGTCATTCAAAAGAGTTAAATATTTTCTTGACAATGGTCTACTGGTAGCAATAATACAGAAAGCATTATATTACAGGATGTGTCCCGGTCTTTCCAACTAGTGAATTGCCTGACATACTCAGTTCCTAGAGTATGACAATATCAGTAAGAGGGCTGATTTAGGATGGTTAAACTTTTAAAATAACACAAATCCAAAAGTGGCTTGAAATCCTGCAAGGAATGAAGTGTGAAGAGGTGAATTTATGGCACAACTTAGATATTACTGGTTCATTCAATCTTTTTTACTACAGGTGCACCATACTTGTATTTTGAATACTACACGAAATAAGTACACAGCAGGAATTTGTCATTTAAACAAGCTCTACTGGAACAATTGTCTCCAACAACAGAGATATTTTCATAATGTAAACATGTTTTAGAAACTGAATACTAAAAGGCAGGCTTGACTATTTTACGAAATTGCAAAATATGTATTCTTTGAATTGCTAGTCAGCTATATACCAGGTGCACAAACTTTGTCAGACTGGAACAAGGTGCCCTTTACAGATAATTTTAAAGTCAATGTCAATTGGATTTCTTTGTTCTAAGTGGTTGAATGAAAGTGCCTCTGGGTTGCAAAGAAATGGTATTGTGTTTTCTTTGGGTTTTTTTTTAAAGCTTGGTTTCTTAGGCTAATTAAATAATTTTAGATCATTGTATAGAATCAGAAGCATTAAGGTTGGAAAAGACCTTTAAGATCAAGTCCAACCATTAACCTAACACTGACAAGTCCACCACTAAACCATGTCCCTATCAGTTCTTTCTCTATATACCATTTAAACTACATTAGATGCTATTGATCATTTACTACCAAATCTAACAGGATAGATGTTTAGTGATAAAATGCCTTTCAAGATGGCAAGCAAAAGGCAAGTTTTTTCATGTCTCCATTCTGACAGACAGCAGCCGTTCAGCACAATGTAAATCTGAACCCATAAAAGCACGTTTCTACCAGCTTGTATGGGCAAGAAGTACAAAACTCAAAGGAGCTGAAGACAACTCCTCCATTTCAAATATTTAACAGAAACATTAACCAATGGGGTTAATTAGTCACCAGTTCCATTCTAGACAAACTGATGAAGAACTTTAAAATCTTAGACACTGTTCAGAAGTGAGATCTGAACTTCTTGCCCACAGAAGGATAAACTTCATAGAGTGCAAGAAACATACTTCAGGAAAAGAAAAAAAAAAATCATTATAATGAACATCTCTCTGGGCTGTTTTTGCAATCATCAAAAACACTTCAGATATCCTAAGTTTTGATTTATGTTTGTTCAATGTGTATAACACAAAAGGTATGAAGCTGCAATTAAAAAAAAAAAATCAAATGTGCAATGCAACCATAGGATGTTGAGACTGTTTATCATTATTGGAAAAATAAATCATAATATTTCTTACCTCAAATGTCCACTCCTCCTCTTTATCTCCATCCAGAAGCATTTCTGTCTCCTTGTACACCTTTCCTATTTCCAGTTGCAATGGGGACACATTAAATTCAATTCTTTGCAAGTTAAAGCCAATTCCAACTCCAATAGCCTTTAAGAAGCTTTCCTTTAAGGCCTAAAACACAGAATAAATGTATTTTATTCATACTGGCTGTTTTCAAACTGTTCTATAAGTACTACTTTCAAGCAGACACTGTATACTACCGTTAATGTGAGGGTAGACTGATGCAATACCTTGCCTAACTCATTACATTATAATGAGCATGCAACCAAAACTAACAAGTGTCATATACAGATATGAACCTTTAACTAGTCTTAAACACATACACAGAACAAGGTATAGATCCTTCTAGAAATGTCAGCTGTGCTATTGTTCTCAAAGTTATTCTGATATTTAAAAAAATTACTAAAATATAAAATCCATTTAAATATTATCTCCGCATGAACATGTAACTGTGGAAAGTATACAGTCTTACCATAATGAAAATAATAACAAAATATATCAAAAGAGAACATGACAGCTATTGGACTGCAGCCTTTAAATAGGAAAAAAAACACATTACCCAGTGCCGATGAAACATATCCAGCTGCATCCATTCACTACCCATAGACTTGATTACACTCCACTCTGTTTCAGTAAACTGTCGCTTCATGATGCGAAAGAAATTTGGAATTGAGTTACTACCTATAAATTGGAAAAAGATATTTATAGAAATTTTAAGAGTAGTCATAATAAGCAAATGAATTACCTCATGTTATTGCTCTAGAAAAAAACTCCTAAGGAAAAAAAAAAAGTTCTGAACCAACTCTTCTCTATGATCTGAATTTATATAGCCTTGAAGCAGTGATGCTGATGATTGTTTGGGACACCACCATTTCTACAGCAGAATTACTACAATAAAAATGTGAAATGAAAGTCATATAATATATTTACAGCATTCTCTAAGAAAAAGCAAAACAAATAAACCCCCCCAACTTTCTAAAAAGGAAAGTATTTAACAGTGCTTATTTTATATACATTTAAAAAATTATATTCAGCTACATATGTAACATATACAGTCTTTGACATCTGACAGCTTGACCTAGCAACATTTTATAAACCAGCATGCTGTTTGTCAGAATTCATCAAGCTACTCTGCCTCCTGCTTTTGGATGCTAGGAAACAAAAGAAACACTTTTTTAAGCACATGAAGAAATACAACCTCCCAAATTTATCACATGCATAGTAAGTCTTCTGGATTTATTCTGCAAAAAAAAAAAAAATGGGTGTAGGAAGATGCCCATAATCACAGTAAGACAGACATCAAGGGAAAAAAACCCCAAACCACCAAATCTTAAAGTCCTTCAATTAAATTTAAGCTTCCTCTAAAAACAAGCACAACTGTGTAGCAGCTCTTCAGGGGCTACACCACTTTCCCCACTAGTCTTGATTTACTCTGCAAGGCGACACTACAGACTGTATGGTTATATTGATCAATAGCATTTCTATAAGACACTAGATACTATGGACCTTATTACACACTTGGCTAATCACCCATGGTCTGTATCTTTAATCATCATAGTGTGCAATCTGTCCAATATGGCTTTCAGCTGGCTAAACAGACAATGGCAGAAAACTATTTATGTTCTTTAACAAGGATAACAAAATCTGGATCGAGACAATTCCATATATAAAGACAAGTTTTTTCATAGGTTATGCAATGTTCTCATTAAAATATTAGTTGTATCTAATCCAAAGCAGTCTCCCCTCCCAATACCACACTACTCTTAACAACTCATCATTAAATAATTGCTTAACAAAGAGGCAGAAACTAATCCTAGCTCTGCCACCAATTCTGTGAGTGACTATAGGCAATGAACTTTCCTTCTCTACCCTGATGTTCCCCATCCTAAACCAGGGTTAAGGATATTAACCCTTCTCTATAAAGTGGTTGTCTTCTACAGATATCTAAGCACTACATAAAAGCAGGTATTGGCAGCAGTAATAATTGATCTGAACAAACTAATCTCACACTAAAGCACACATTCAGGTTTTCTGACAATTTCCAGATCATATTGCAAAATGTAATGTGACTTACACATCACACAAGACACGGCAGTGACATTTCAGAAATGCCCTCAATTTCATTTAGAGACGAAAGTAAAGAAAACATCTTAAGACAGAAGTGCTGTTGACAGTTGTAGTAGAGAGCTAAAAGAATGATCCAGAACAATCTAAGGACAGAACTAACTTTCCTGTCTGAAGAAAATGATGGAACTGAAAAAGAAAAGCAACCGCTATGTGAAGTATGTTTTGATAGATTACAAAGGCAAATGAAATATCCATCACTTAGACAATCCAACGTCCCTAAAACAATGAAAAATAATAAAAAATTGTGTTCAATTTGGAGAAAGGTTATTGTCTGTCATCTTCTGCAGTTTATATGGCCTATTTTATGATCAAATAACTGTGTTAACACCTGCTCCAAACAATCCACTTATTTTTTTCTTCTTTCAAGTATTTAAGACACCAGCCTCTTCAGGTGATTCAAACTACAAAACATCCAAGAACATCCAACCCTTCCTCCTCCATTGCTTTCAATAACTTAGGGCTATTCACACTACCGAAGATGACTATCCAAGACCATCCACATGACAGTAGTGTGTGCTTCAGCACTTGGAAGCATACAATGTCTCCTGAACTGTCAGCCCCTCCACCACCCAAACCTTATGACATGCACAGTGAATATACTTGATACCTAAACCATTTAGTATATCAAGCATATATCAAACCCATATACTACTGCCTTTTCACTCCTTCCTTACCACTTTTTTGTCCTAGGTTTCTTCAACTGTTCAGCTACCTTTCTTCACGCTTATGTTCAAATTTACACAAGTATTTTTACCCCCCCATCTCCAACTGTCTGTCACATCCCTCCTCTGAAAAGCCCAGGCATTGCTTTCTCCTGAACTGCCCTCCCCTACTGTTTCCTTCTTAATACAGTACAGTTGCTTCACTTTGAGTAATGAATCAGATTAGAGGATCCAGAACTATTATTCTCCACAAATTATCAACAGTACCACAGCCTGATTAGTTCATTTCCCCATATTTGCCTCAGGACCAGAAAAAGACAGATTCACAGAATCTAGGTTGGAAAGAACGTCCGGAGACATTTAGCCTAAGCTTCTGCTGAAAACAGTGCCTTTTGCTAGTTTACCCAGGGCCCTGTCAAGCACTGTCTTTGACCCCTTCTCCAGGAAACTTATTCCAGTGTTTTGCTGTTTGCATGGTGAAGAGCTGTTCTGTCAAGAGAGAATTTCCCCTGAAGTAACCTGAGCCTGTTGCCTTTTGCCCTGTTCCTGTGCACCCTCATGAAGACAGTGACCTACATCTTCTCTATAACTACCTTTCAGGTAGACTGTGATTAAATTCCCTTCCTCAAAACTTTCCCTTCTTCAGGTTCAGCAAACCAAGCTCCACCAGCATTTCTACACAGGTCAGGTTTCCCAGCCCTCTAATCACCTTGGTGGCCATCCATTAAACCCTCTCGAAAGTTCCCCTGTCTCTCAGGACCTGGGGGCTGAGAAGGGAAGGAAAATACAAGCAGCAGAAAGTCTTCTTTTAGATGATACCTTTTTTGCTTTTATTATGAGGTGGGTTTTTTTTGTTTCTCAAAGGTACTTGCTGCAATTTACAAAACTTCCTTTGAAAGAATGAGAGCAAGTCCCATACAGCATTTATTCAGTTGGTTTTACATTTTCATTTCTACATTACCTACCATTCGCCAACTTGTTTCAGAAATAAACCTATCAGCAACTATACAAGCACTTTTTTTTTCTGTGATTTATTAATAATCCAAGTTCTAGTTGACAAAGTAATGAAGTTTTATTAAAAATATACCAAAGAGCTTTCATGCCAAATTGTTCCATTATGCATACTTTAGAGCTAGCAGCTATTTATGATAACAGTTTTGGATTACACATGGTATAGTCTACAGATAATCATTTCAGGCACATGTCAAGACAAGGTACCAGGGTCCCTGACTGAACAATTGAGCTTTATATTCTGATAATCACTTTTTAAGACCTTCTTAACTATTTTTCCTCCTGTGTTTATTGCCTGTATTTTTCACTCAGAGAAATTTAGGAAAAGTGAGAAACATTTTTGGCAATCTCAAAGTCTACTCTGTAAAATTTAAACAAACAAAGCCTCAATATTTTAATGATCTTTATGAAGCCACAATATTTTCTACAAGGAAAACACAAAGACCGCATAAGAGACTACAAAAGAAATCGGAATGCAAGTTGGAACTCTAATAGGAAATAAAGACAAGATGAAGAAGTATTTATAAGGGTTATTAACCAAACATATTATTCTTAAAAGTATATTTAAAAGTTACAGAGGATCTTCCCCAAGATTTGTGAAGTATTCACCACAAAAATGACAGGATAAATATTCTCATAAAGCCAAAACCTGACTATGTTTATCTTCAGACTTTTGTTAACCAACTAAAATTGTGAATTTATTACCTGCATTTCTCTGTGCAGGGGTTTCAAGGTAATACCATTTTCCTGAGAAATTTTGCTGCAGTGAATATGTATGTATTTATGCAGGTGGAATTTTGGTACATAAATGCTCTAAAATCCTTAATGTTTGCAAATTTTAGTATTTTTCTAAGAGCAAATTGTAAAAAAAAAACCTCTAAAAAAATTTTAGTACAAAAAAGTACAATTAAAAAAAAATTAATTGTACTACTGTTTCTTATTTATCTCACCGCAGTAAAGAAAAAAAGATTCTTTAACATCCATATGCTAACAAACTCAAGACTAGATGCCACACAGCTGGGGTCACACAGTACCGAGCCTTTGCCCATATAATCCAGCACTCCTTTCCCTGTGTTCAAGTTTATTCCCAAACTCACTTAAAATGTTGAGCTAAAAAATACCTGGGGATACAACTATATGGAAAAAAAATTAACTGAAATCTCAAAACTGCATTTCAAATATTCCTTCTTGTAAGTCATATTTACAGCTTCTGAAGGATTGGAATTTAGATTGTAACTCCAATAAATCCAATACGTTTACAGTAACCTTGTCTATCTCAGTGGCAGACTGAGATTCCTGTAACACAGAATGCATGCACTTCAGAAAAAAAAATAAAGAGTATATAAATTGTTTATTTAAATTGATGAGCATCAGGAAATTGCACAATATTTCTCTGTTTGGTCAAACATCTGACTAGGTGGAGTTCATCACTGAAATGGAATAAATTCAATTTAGTGATTTTAGGAATATGAGAGAAGATGTGTTTTAACATGAGATTTCAAAAATAAGTGGAGTTGGAAGCAGAGGAAAGCACGAAGATAGTTCCACAGATGGCTTATGATTAATGGGAAAAGATACATAACCCCATCAACTATTAAAACTCTGAAAGAACAGTCACGTGCCCTTTGCTGGTTTTATTTAAGAGAAGAAAAACTGATGTGAGCAGATCTACAAAAATACTGGATAAAAGGTTTACAAAAAAAAAAAAAAAGAGAAAAATGCTGATACAGATGCTATAGGGAATTGAGAGAGTGCATTTCAGCAGACAGAAAAACTGAACCAATGGCATGAAAGTTATTAACAAGACAAGGGAGTGGGAGGATAGGGATAAGATTTTTTTTTTTAATTAAACATGAAACCAAACTTGCTTGAGTCAAGGGGATTGATGAAAATAAGTTCCACTGTGACTGAGAGTTTTCTTCCTTTGAAATCTATCATATTGACTACTGTAAGCATTCTGTCCAAAATCTAAATCTTTTCATAATTATCCTCTATTAATACCTTAAAAATAAGATTTTTATTTAGCCTAATCATAAAAATGCTATCAATAAAGACACCTTTTATTTTCTGAAATCTATATATCTATCTATTCATTGATCAACCAAATAACTTTACTATAAATCTTATGAAAATCTAATTGTGAAACACAGGCTACCTATAAAACCTGCAAACTAACAAACTATACAGAAGGAATATGTTTTGAGTCCTGGACTTTTGGGCTGACAATCCTTTAGGTGCAGGACACAAGCCATATTTGAACATGTTTTCCTAACTCTAAAGGAAACCAAAGTAAACTGATACAGAGAAAACGTTTCTTCTGCAACAGATGCCAGAGTCCTAACTGTTTATTAATACCAACTAACCCTTGTACAGATGATTAGGAACTGACAACATGAGACAAATCATTAGCTAGATAGATGACCTCTGTGAACCAGCAGCGTGCCCAGGTGGCCAAGGCAGCCAACAGCATCCTGGCCTGTATCAGAAATAGTGTAACCAGCAGGAGTAGGGAAATGGTCACATCCCTGTACTCGGCACTGGTGAGGCTGCAGGCAGAGTACTGTGTTCAGTTTTGGGCACTGGAGTATAAAAAAAGACACTGAGGTGCTGGAGCAGGTCCAGAGGAGGGCAACAATGCTGGTGAGGGGTCTGAAGAACATGTCTTATGAGTTGCAGCTGAGAGAACTGGGGTTGTTTAGTCTGGAGAAGAGGAAGCTGAGGGGAGACCTTGTCACTATCTACAACTACCTGAAAGGAGGGTTTAGCGAGGTGGGTGTTGGTCTCTTCTACCCAAGTAACTAGCAATAGGACGAGAGGAAATAGGCTTTAGTTCCTCCAGGGGAGGTTTAGATTGGATATTGGGAAAAAATTCTATACTGGAAGAGTGGTGAATCATTGGACCAGGGTGCCCAGGGAAGTTATGGAGTCTCCACCCCTGAAGGTGTTCAAAACAGGACATGGTTTAGTAGTCATGGTAGTGTAGGGTTGATGGTTGGACTTGATAATCTTAAAATCATTCAGGTTAGAGAAGACTGCTGTGATTCTGTAAGTTATATGTAAGATATTTTCCAACTCTTACAATAAATGTATGTATCTGTAGAGTTGAAACTATTCGAAATGGGCCATGTTAGCAAGAAACTCCTCAAAAAGCAAGTTCTTAATATGTATGTAATAAATACTTAACTTTAGCCCTCCTCTCATCTTTCTGCTAGACTTCTTTAATTTGGAAAGCCAAAGCTAAATGTCATTAGTGCATTCTTTTAGCTCTGTTTAAAAAAAAAAATTAAATTCTCTACAGCCTTTCATTTTGAATGTATAACTTAATTTCCCATAAGACAAATTATGGAATAAATTCTAATTGTTGTAAATTCAGTGCACAGTTTTAGCAAAAAAACCTCCGAACAAACAAACAAACAAACCCAACCTACAGCTAGAGAAACAGTCTTAGTTTTTGTTCCACCTCTTATTTTTACTAAAAGCTCCTAGTTTAAGGTTTTTTTCTTTCTTAATTGTTAATTTATCCCTCATTTTAAACATATCTATTCTCCACAAGTTAATTCGTACTGTTCTATATTTTTGCTATCTGCTTCTATTTAATTCCAAAAGGTTTTATGTTTACTACTAAAAAACAATCATAAAGGATTAAGATTGTTTCTTTCTTAAAAGCCTATTTCTCCTCAAAGAGTGTATTCCATGACAGTATCAAATTTTGCTTTCACAGTTTATGAAGCATTGGTGCTAAATCAATTACCAGAATGTGCAAGTGTTTTACAAACGTGATATAATTCCAGGTTAAAAAAAGAATGTTAAAAATGTGACTAAATAAAGCACAATAATGAAACTGTATATTAAGTGTATTCTTTAGAAGTATGTTTAAGATGGCTGTTTCTTTCCATTTTCAACAGCAGAACAAAGAAATTCCCTCCCTTTTTACTCAGGGTAAGGGCATATGATCACTATGATTCATTAGTTCAGCAAGGATATTAGTTTTAACACTACATCTAAAAATGATGTGGTTTTGTATTTATTAATTCCAACTCCCTTAATCAGTTAGAAGTAACATTTAACCTAAATCCTTTGTTAATTTATTCATCCCAAATAGTAAATCTACATATCTATACATGTACCATTAACTAATAACTTGGCAATTTTCTGTTGTACTAAAAGATTAGATGCTGACTGCTGCTAATAGATTTACTGAAATACAACAATAAAGCTAAAAATGATTAAAACTTTGCTTAAGGTAAAGTGAAGGCACCTTAAGGACAAAAGCACTCCAAAGATCAATCTTTTCTGGTATTTCTTCCTAGGTCAAGAAATTCTTATTGCAAAAGCTGAAAAGCAGCAATTAAAAAAGCATTACAAATATAAAAACTTGAACATAGTTGCTAGATAAAAAACATGCCAAGTATCTTAACTGTGATGTAAGTGTACCTAACTCAATTTAGTTTATGATGACCAAAAGAAATGGCTCAAAGTTTATAACTGGCTGGCAGAGAGCCTTCCTCCTCTAGCTAGACTGAAGTCTGGTATTTAGCTGCTTTGTGGGGGACTTAGATGCTCTGATTCATGTGTGACATATCTCTGATTTGAAGATCTCTATCATCTCTTATATTATCTCACTTCAGTGATGAAATAATGACTCATTTTTCTCTTTTTATCCTCAAGTCCTATTCCTTTGTCCCAGAGAAAAACAGTTTCAAACAGTCAAGTGTTTGCACATAATAGCCTACGTTCTTTAAAAAGCACTTTGGCATGTATTTTTAGATCAAATTTATTTTCTATAAAACTCACATGCAGAAAAATTTACCCTTTTCTGTCTTTTAATATGCAAACCTAGCATAAAAATGAAAGATCAATGAGAAGAGCTAATTATATTGAATACCAAGTATTTATTTTTAGAATTACATTGAGATTGAAGATGTCCATATCAAAGTAACTGTAATGTGATAGGTAAGAAAAAAGTGCAGCCTGACTAGGAAAGGTCAAGACTGATCTGTTAATTTTTTTACCTCTGTAATTCCACCTAAGATAAAAAAAATGCATTACTGAAAAGAAATGCACCTGCACAGCAGAAAAGCTCTTGAATGTAAAATCTAATTTTTTTTTCAGATGCTCAAAGCAATCTTTATTAACCTACAATTATTTCATAAGTCTCTGAAAGTGTTCTTTATAGAGTTTAGTGACTAGTAACTCAATATCCTACATACCACTTAACCCAAGTTGACACTTCTTGCAAAATTTGTTGTCCATCAGTTAAAAATCAAATATATTATCACAAGCTGAGTTTTTCCACAAGAGTTAGTACTACTGTGACAAACCTTTTTGTTTCTTTTGTGAATGGGTTAAAATAATTTCATATGCATTACCTCTCTTGCCAAATAACATCCACAACTCTTCCATTAACAAATTTACAGTACAGTGTGCATTTTCCCAAATGACTCAAGAGTTCATCTTAAACTGATCTGAAGAGAAGAAAAAAAAAAATTTCATTGACCTCAGGAATTCAAAACCAAGTAAATTAAAAGCCTGATTTAAATCCACAATAACCTGCCAGATAAGCAAAAGCAACACACAATACCTAAAAAGGACATTTTCCCTTTCTGTCATCACTTATATTATTTTGTTCAATATCTGAATAGAGGAAAAAAAAGTGGTAAACTGTTGCATACCTGTGGAACTTTGGTAGAACTGTCTCTATTTGCATTGCTAAGAATAGCGTGGCCTGCCTTCACCTGCAAAAAAGGCTATGTCTGGCAGAAGTTTCATTTTTCAGATTTTACTAATGCAGCAAAAGTAATATGGAAAGAGGTGGCTTCTTGCTGCTGATAAGTAAACCAAAAATAGATAGCACAGATTAAGATGTGACACAAAACATTTATGTGCACCAGGTCTCTTTGTTATACACTAGCACACAAATTAATAGCATATTTCTCAAAACCTTCAGATGCATAATCCTCTTGTATATTTGCACTGCATATTTTGTTCACTGGTTGAACAATAAAGGAATCTAAGAACTCGGATACCGGAGACCTCAATCAAGATTCCGTTGGATAACATCACAAGATGAAGTACTTTGTATTTAAATAAGCATTTGAAAAAAAACCCAAACAAACAAACCTACTGTAATGTACTTTGTACATAGGGAACTCTTTGTCCTTGTAGCTATTCCAGAGAAAAAGATTTATAGTGGATTCACTCTCAGAAATATAATGTACTTAGTAACTGCAGAGCAAGAGCACCACTCAGTGGAACTATCACATAAACCAATATTTATAAAGTCAAGGTTATACATTTATGGCACAGCAGAAAAAGAATTCCAGTTAATTCTACTAAGACAAAAACAATTCTAAGAAAAATTTCAGGTGAAGAGACTGATAGCTTCAGTTCATATTACAGAGATTGTAAATTAAAATTCTATCCTTAATACTGCTTATTTGCTGGCTCACTTTCCACATGCAATTACTAATTATTAAGAAATATTATTACTAATATTTCTTTTAAAAAAAATACAAAATAGAATTCCAAAAAGGAAGGCATATGGCCAAAAACCAACCAACCAAAAACTCTTTAAAATTTGGAACCTGGGTTTTTTTTTTATTTAATTCACAAATATCTACATAAAGTTATACAATCTGGAAAAGAATTGCACAACTAGGTACCAACACATTTGCAACTGTTATGCATAATGGCAAGAATTGAAGTTCCTTCTTCACCATAACAAAAAATAGAAAAGATGCATACAAGCTGTCGACAGCTAAATTATCTCAGGACAGACAATGTTAGCTGTGGAACTTCAGGTATTAGAAAGGAAAGCCAGAAACTTTGTAATGATGCATTTTGTACTCCTCTGTTATACACTATAAAGCTTGCCACTGTGACCTCAGATTGCAG
>JAAGNO010017958.1:16251-37373 GCA_033439905.1 Ceryle rudis
TATCACGTTATTACAAAAGCACCAATTTAACTCCAACATTTAGTCTTTGGAATCATGAACATCTTCAGTATAACCAACATTTTTCTCTCTACAAGTAAAAACACTGAAGCCTGTTTGTATTGGATTTCAAAGAGTTACTTAGTCTCATCCACTCATATTCTAAAATGAAATCCACACAGCTGCTGCATACAGCTGCCCGGGGGGATGTGGCAACATTCGCTTTACGGCAAGAGGTCATCTGCTGCCATCAACAATTCTAGAACAAGTGGACAGGAGCTTTGCTTGCTACTGAAGAAGTTAAGAACTGAATGTTTTATCTAAACCCTCTTTTAATTAGGTAAAATTTAAGTTCAGTTTCACTGCATTTCCTACATTTCTGCTGAGATTAAACTCAGCAGAATACCTGATACCAAATCCTACTTAGAACTTCAGCTTCGTGTTGTTATTTGGAAACCCCAGGACAGGCAGTCAAAAAGCTATATGACAGAAGCAGAACAGCAACCAAAATATCAATAGGATGAACTCGAGATAATTTTTTCCTAAATTTAGTCTGCTAAAGTTGATGTAACTAAGGATAAGGAACAATATATAAATATATATACATATATAAGGAACCATATATATATACACTGATGGCCTAACTTTGATACTACACCTCTTATGACAGCAGTGACTGGATACACTGAATGAAGAAAACACTCAGACATAAGGTAAAAGAACCTTCATTTGTTCTAACACTGCCTGCAGAATGAGCAATAGATCAATGGACACTGAGGTAGTCACTATTTCAACGAATTAACATGAGGGAAATAAGAAAGGAGTAGTGAATAAGTAAAAAAAAATACAAGAGAAAGGAAGCAATATAGCTGAGATTTTTTTTTTTTTTAATAAAACCACCTAATATTGAAAGTTGTTATTTGTTTTGGTTTGTTTTCTGTTAAGTGGAAAAGAACTAAGAATATATTCCATTACAAAGTTAAATGTATTGTATTCCAAAATGGAGGAGTAATACTAATAAAGGTTTCTAAACCTAAAGGTAAAATTAAACCTCTACTCTTCACAATTGTTTCCTATTTTCATGAGAAATTAATATATTTCATAAGTCTTGTCAGCTGGACATTGGCAAAGTGTCTCTAACATAGCAGGTACATTTCCAGCTGTGTAAAGTGCCAGCAGAGGATTCAAGATATTCCTACCTCCACATATTGCATGCACAAACAACTTTTGTTGTTTTTATTTCCCAAGAAAAGCTTAAAATAAAAAATATTTTAACTTTCCGATTTTCACTATTTACCCACTGAAACAGGAAAGCTTTTAAAAATGAGTAATGTCAGGGTCTTGTGCTGAGGCCTGTGGCAAGCCCAGACAAATTTTTTCCAAGGGTACTGTGTCCAAGTGTTAATTTTTTTTCACAGCAGCCTGTATGGCACTATACTTTAGACCTATGCTCAAAACAATGTTGATATCACACCAACATCAGCAGTGTTTGCAGAGAGTCAAGGCTTCCTCTGTCACTTTGCCTCCCAGCAATTAGGCTGAGGGTGTGCAAGACACAGGGAGGAGACAGTCAGGACATCAGTTCGTTTGGTTACCAGTCTCAAGCTTAACCTGGCATTTGGGCCCTGTGTTACAGCAGTCCCTCTGGGGATGGACCAGTTCCAGCCCAGCCTTGCCCATGGGCCAAAGCTCCTGCCATGAAATACACAACTCCTCTGGTGTGGAGGTCCTCCACAGGCTACAGTGTTGCCTCGCATGCAACCACCATCTTTAGAGTGAGAGTCTACAGTAGATAGAAGTGAGTCACAGAGAGCATCACTTTGGAATGCAGTACAGTTTCTGTGCATCTTAGCTAAACATACCAATCCAAAAATGTACACTTGTAATAGTCATTAAAAAAGTGGAAAGCAATTAGAGAGAAAGTTATCCAGTCCAGGTTTATTTAACTTACCACACAAATTATTTCATAGCATAAAATTCTGGGCAAACTGAAGATTGTGAAGAGTGATTTTCTAAGCGTACTGGTATTCCTGTCATATCTGGTTAAACACTTGAAGAAGATTCTCAAAAACTAAAATACCAGTAAATCGTAAATCCCAGTACATTTCTTCAATCATTTTGTTAACTAAATGTTCTCCATAAAACTATTTAAAAATACACTTTCCTCCAAATCTAATTTATACTTTGGGTCCTGAGGTTCACTAATATAGTCGGGTTAGTGCAAAATAAATAGGCCAGCAATTAAAGTTTGTAAAGTTTAGTCTTTTACCAGGGGCACCTTGAATGCTCCCTCCTCATGATCCCCTCTTACTGAGGGGATCGCTCACAATGAATGTCTGATGCCAGTTTGCTACAGTACTGTGCCTGATGCTGACACATATAATAATGTCCATGCTTATGGGACAAGGAAGTAACACCCACAGTTTGTAAAGTTCTCATGGGAATAGATCCCACTGTCCCTAGTTGGACAGTTATCTGTGCTGCTACCTACCAGACAGCAAACCCAAAAGTAAAATAGCTGCAGATGCCAGTCCTGACAATATCATAGCAGAATACACGACCTTATTTTTCCAGTGTTCTGATTTTCTAAACAGGAAATATATAGGTATCTGGCATAATAGAAACTCAAAATAAAAAATGAGGAGAGTAGTTATCAATAAAAAAAGCACAAATACACCATGCATTCATACACTGTCTTCTAGTTACACTAAATTTCTAGGACACAGATTGGTTCTTTGCAAAACTGTAAAATGTTTAGCACTTAAACACCACATAACCTACTTTGGTCACCATAATGCATTACCTGGTAAATTAGTCTTCATAATATCAATGCCAACTTGATGCTCAGGCTCAGCTGCAAGAACTGCATAATCTCCTTGATGAGAGACATTGAAGTTGTAATTTGGATAGATACTGACTATGTTATTTGCCAGGAAAGGTTTTCCTTTTGATGTCCTTTGCAAGTGTATTTCATTCCATGGTATGCACAACTTTTCTGCAATTAATTTCCGTATCAGCAAGCGACCAACCTATTAAAAAAAAAAAAAAAAAAAAAGGAAGTGATTCATACACAACTATTATGCCATGTGCAAAATATCTGTGGTTGCTGGAAAAACACCTGCCTAATAAAAATGCAGGTTTATTATTGACAATATAAATTATACTTTAGCCAAATAATTTCAATTTCTCCATTTTATAAAAGCCTGTTTAAAGTAAATTTAACCCAGAATTCACCAGATCCAAGTATAGCATACCTTTGTCATCACTATTAGGACAGAGACAAGACCCAGTGAAAACCAGGCCCAACCTAAAAGTTACATAAAAAAGTCCCTTGTCTAGCTTATTTACTTACTTTGGATACTTTATTGCACAGATGTATACTTTTTTATATCCCACTGAACAGAAAAACTTTCTCAACAGTTTTCGTTCCAGTATGTTTATTCAGTCATTTAGGCACTAAATGAAATACAGAACAGCTAAAAATGCTGAGCAACTTGTAACAGACCAATTAGCAGAAGTCTGTCTTAGTACTGCATTGTTATGTGTGATTTAAAACCTGAATTATGTAAACCTTTATTCTCTTATACATTACACTACAGTCTCCTGGAATATGATGATATTGCTCCCTAATTGGTCATCACAACATATAAGTTGTAAAGTCTTTCAGAGTAAATACTAATAGACTGTCAATGTCCCTTCTTCCTCCTAAGCGAAGGTGTAAGTAGAGCTCGCAATTAATACTTAGTAATGCATTTACTACCCTGTAAATAACCTGAAATGCAGGGGATGTCTTCCTACGAAAACTCAGAACTTTGGGCAGTACTTAACTTGCAGATTGAGACACTCGCGTCCCCACGGGAAAGAGGCGGCCCCATGGCCGCGAGTGGTGCCAGAGAACGTTCCTCAGCGGAGCGGTCTCTCCATCACCCTGAGAGGCCCCCGCCAGCCTCCACCACGGCCCCGCGCGGTAGCAGCGGGAACGAAAGAAACGGAGGGGTCCCGGCAGGGCGGTCCTTCGAGTCCCGCCCGCGGACTAACGCCGCCAGCCCTGAGGGAGACGCCCCACGCCGTGCCCCCACCACCCCCCGCCAGCATGTACCAAGGCGGCTTTGGCGTCGCGGGCAAAGACAAACTGTCCGACACGGTCCTTCTCCTCGGGCTGCACCAGCCGCGCCGCCAGCAGCCACTCCTGGCGGCAGGGGCGCCAGGCGGCGCAGGGAAAGGCCCAGCGCACGCTACCCATGGCTGCCGCGGCCAGCCGCGCTCCCGAGCGCTATTCAGCGATGCCAAGGCCTAGGCCGCCCTCCCCAACACTCCCGACCCGCACAACCCGTGCGTGCCCCTAGCGGTGGGTGGAAGGGGCGGAGCCACTGTCGAGGCGCGATGTCCAATCCGGTATCAGAGTGCCTTGTGAGTGACAGGGGAATGCGCCAGGTATTGACTTATCAGGGGAAAGGCGGTGCCTGCGGCTGAGCTACACCCGCGGTGTCATCAGCGAGCCCAGAGAGGAACCCGCTCGGCAGGATGGGCGGGCTCCCGTTTGGATTGACGGCCGGGAAAACCATTCCGAGTGCAAGAAGAGGGAGAATGACACCAGAAGCAGCCAATCTGCTAGCGTTGCTGCTGCGGAGGGTGGGCCAGACTGGTCGGTGAGCTGCTGGTGTTGGCTGCAGGTGGGTGCGCGCTGTTCGGAGGGAGAGCTAAGGGGGGGACTTTCCGCCGGCTGCGGAAAGGCGGCAGCACTGGAGACCGCCCCATGCCGTGGCGGGGCCCCGCGGTCGCGGTGTGAGAGAAGGGGAAGCCCTTTGCGCCGTCCTGTCAGAATTAGTCCTTCCTTAGAATAAACGGAGCCGTCGCAGGGCGCATGCGCGGACGGCCTGAGCATGCTCAGTAGCAGCGCTGCCGCTGCCGCTCTCGGACGGGGCGGGGCGGGACGGGGCGTGGCGAGGTGCGGAGGTGGTGAGAGTAGCCGCAGCCGCTGGCGCAGCGGTAACCTGGCGCTGCCGGGCGGCGGGAGCGGGCCGGTGCTGCCCTGGACCGGGGTTGTAGTGAACTGATGAGGTTGAGGGTGACTGATAACCACGGCCATAGCAAAAATAACGTACTTTCTATGTTATTTCCCTCTCCCCTTAGCTTTGTGCGAGATAAGGCCGCGGGGGTGGTGCGTCCGTGGGGGGTGGTGTGTCCTTTGGGGGTTCTTCGTGGCACAGAAGATAGGCAGGCCATTCCCCGCAGTGTATCTGGCCCATCCTTGCCATCGTTGCTCCCGACGAACCGTCCCGGCCCCTGGTAGAGCTGACACATGCCACCCAGCAAATAGTGGCCTTGGTGTCTTCCATGGTTTTGCTGCTTGGTATAGACTAGGAAAGAGAAAGCAATTGTTCACATGCACCAGATGCAAAGGACTGCATCACCCTAGTTAGATTCTGACATCTAAAAGTATGTCCAAACAAAAGTTTGTTATATTCTGTGATCTTTGTTCTGCTAGGAGTTGTAATGGTTGTCAGAACTTTATTCCTATGTGCCCTCAATAACAGGCCATCTGTAAATCATCAAAAGGTAGTAAGTTTGTTTACCCTTTGGTTTTGAAGTTGGGCCCTAGCTAAAAACTTAAGGTTTGTTTGAAGATTTGTGACCCTCTTTTCTGTTGTTTGCCTTTAGAGATATTTGTATGTTAACTGCTCTGTATTGACCATGTACGGATGATGCAAAAGTATTGAAAATTACATTCTTTTGGGTATTTCTTAGAATATTCCATCATTATTTGTTGTTGTTTAGCATTAAGACACATTGTTTAGTACTTAGAGAGATGTAAACATGTAAGAGGTGGTTTTTTCACTAGTAGATTTATTGATTTTTTTTTTAATAAGCATCATGTCTAAGTGCTGAGGTTCAAGATGCACTCTATAATATGTAATATAATTATGAATATGATCAATATAAACCCACAGTTTTAAGTAAAACATGCTATAGTGATAATAAGCTATGCTAAATTATTCTCCCAAGTATGCTCAATATTGCATATATGTTTCGCAAAACCCCCACATTTTAATCACATATGGAAATGACAGACTACAGAACCCAGTAAAAGCAGTACTTTCCTCTTCCAGAATTTGCAGTTGTTATTTTTGCCACAATTAGAAGTACAGCATGGCTTTTTTTTTTTTAATTCCTGAAAGGAAAATTACAGTTCTTTTTTATCTTAATGGATTCATGTATTTGTGAGAGGATATGCAATTAAAGATTACTGCTTGCAGAGAGGGAATCTTCCACTTTTGGCATGACTCCAGGAATCAGGGCAATTTCACTGCTTGTTACTGGTACCATGCTGGGTTTTTTTCCATGCTGGTTTTTTTTATTCAATCACTTATAAAAAACTCAATGCTTTAAAGTCTCTGTGTCACCTTTCCTTCTTAAAACACTGTCTCAACATGTATTATTGATAAATGCCACTTTTGTGGATTAAATGTCTCAGAATGTCACATGCATCCTTTTTGAGTGTCTAAAAGTGATTGACTGAATATTTCTTTGAAGTTCACTTATTTATGAAAAAGCTGTGAGACTTGGAGACTCATCAGTTTCATTGAAATTTCCAGACAGGAACCTGGAATTCTGTTACTGTCTTGTTTTCAATCTTAAGACAGTCCATGAGAATCAAAACAATAATATAATATAAAAGTACAGAACTTTGTACTTAGTTTTTATAATATAATTACATTTCAATACACTTTTGTCTTTTTGGTCAGCCATTACAAGTCTCTCCAAATCTTTTAGATACCTGTTCTGCTCATATTCATCATGGTGAATATTAAATTGGGTGGTGTTAAATTAGATGTGTAGTGGGGAGTGGTGTTCTTAAAAATGTTTAAAAAATTACTAATTTCTCCCCTTTTGAATAGCTAAGGAGTAAAAATATGAGATCATCTTGATGTGTATATAGTAGACTTAATAACATAATACTTATTTTTAATATTGAATTTTAAAATGCTGACCTTGACCTTTTCAAAACTTATATTAATTGTATAGTTAAATTTTGTATGAAAAAAAAAAATCTAAAACTTCTCTAGAGAAAATGATACAATTTTTTTATCTTTGTTGGTCTTAATTCTTTCCTTGTAGGTGCATAAAGTAGGCTGTAAAATATCAGCATTTAAGGTTTCTCTTTTTAAAAATCCTGCTATCTAATAAGACACAGTACCCAAGTTGGGAGAAGGCTAAGTGACAAAGGTAATGCTCTTTTGAAGAATAATTTATTTCTCCTAAGATACCTTCTAAGAAGTATGAAGAATTAATTCTTTTTTCTTTTCTTAGTTGAGGAGAGAGTGCTGTAGCACAGCTATGTTGTGCTTGGAGATGAAGCAGAGAGATTTAACAATTGTTTGTAAATAGTGAAGTACCAAATAAAGGTTGAGATTAGACTGGTTTTGCCAGCTCTGTTGGTAGAGGAGAGAACATCTACATACTGAATGCAATCTGTACCGTTGGAATGCATTCATGCCTCATGTAAGATTGGTGTCCATTGTGCTGGGAACGGCCTTAGGCCTCAGTCCTGTTACAAAGGTTCAGTCATGTTTACTGTTGGGCATGCATGGCCCTGACATGCTTTTTCTGATGAAGTGCTGACTTGAGTATGCATAATACTTATATATGCTCAGTGCTTCCACAAAACAACATTCCCCCTGGCTCGGGACATGGGCCAAGGTCACTTTTTCTGGCATTGAGAGCTCTTACCTGGAGGGGTAAGTGAATATTTAGCATGCTGTAAGTTTGTAACCGTGGGCTATTAACTATCACAGGTATGATATTTAGCATGCTTTTTAGGTGTTTATACTGTATTCTTGCTTTTAATTTGTAATAATGCATTCTTCCATTGTATCCCTGAAAACCTGCAAGAGTGGTGTATTAAACCTATAAGTGAAGCCCAAGTAAAGTATTTGCTTGAGCCTTGCAGCTAAGCCTGTGAGTGAAGATCAGATGGATTGTCTGCTTGAGCCTTGCTGTCTACTCTCTATACCACAAACATACCTTAGGATACTACAGAGTCATATGTATTTGTATATATGTTTTTATCTTACTCCTGTAAAGTGATCAAAACAGTTTGGTGTAAATCTTCTCCAGTGTCATTCTGTACCCTGTGTCCCCATCTGGGTATTCATTCTCCATTCTTACTACACTGGCCCTTGCCCCCCCTTTAATAGCTTTGCCTCTGCTACTCACTTAGAATTAATTGCACATCTTACATCATTCTCAACTTCATGAGCACATTCAAACTTCGGTAACCGTTTTATCTGTCTGTATTTAAGGCTATTTTGACTGTCAGTTTCGTGAAATCTGTTCAGCGAAAGTGTTTATGTATGTGTACGTGTTCTCATTGATGCTCTGGTGAGAGCTACAGTAGACACTGCACAAACAAAGGTATCTCTGCTCAGTTTTCTTCATGGTTCTCTGTGCTTTGCTGTTTCAAATCTGGTGGAATGGATGTGAACACCATTTCTAGGAGGCATACTGCCGTGGTTATGATTTTACATAAAAATTAGTTGAGATATTTTGAAAATGACTGTCCTGGATTTTTTTGGACTCCTGTGTAAGTTTAACAGGATGCTGTGTTTACAGTCTCTTAGTGTAATATTTAGGATTCAAAAAATATCCAGGGTATGAAATTGATACTCAAAAGGACAGCTGGACTTTCAGAAGGATAGGTATAAACAAATAAATTACAAATATATATAAATTACAAATTCTGCATACAGAATTATAAGTACATCTAAGAAGGATTGTTGATGATATGTCTTATAACTATCTTTGGAAAAGGGATGTTAGCATTGGTGAAGTAAAAGAATTCCTCTAGAAATTAAGTGGCTTTGGCACCTCATTGCTTGGTATATAAGTGTTAAGGTCAGTTAAATTTTTACCAACACATTAGATACTACTAACAGAAATGTGTGTATATCTCATATTTTGACAACAAGCTTATCAGACTTCTCTGATACCAGTGTGGTTACCTGGCATCTGGATCAACGAGCTCATTATGTTCTAGGCTGCTCCATCACTTACTGTCAGGAAAAGGGCAGTGTTAAAACAGAAGGGTCTTGTGAACACCAGAACTAATGAGGTCTGGGTCCTTATTAGTGGACTTTGTGACAGACCATAAGAATGCTTTTGCCCTTAGAACTGTCAGGTGGCCCATTAGTTCATCCACCATGATGACCAAAATTAGCTTAGCAACCCCAGCCTCCTTCTGTTCAACTGCTAGCTGCTGTATAGCCGTATATAGGCTGGGTATTTCTTGTCACTTAACTATCAGGTGTGCAGGATGCCTTGTCCCTCAACTGGAGATCTGTACAGATAGCTCTGAGAGGTACATATATCTCCCTAAGCATGTACTATGTGGGGTTGACCTTAATAACTTTGAAGTCTGTATCAAATTTAACTGTAATGACCAACAGGACGCTTGTTTGATGTGACTTTCAAGCAGAAAAATAGGGCAAATGTATTAACTTTATGGGGATTTGGTTTTGGAGGCTGTTTTGTTTGGTTTCGCTTTTTTCTTAGAAAACCAAGCTAATAGCTAAATGGACATTTGTCAGTATAAGGTGTGTAAACATTCAGTATGTGAGCAGAGGAGTTTTGTCAGGCGGTAGGGTAGCTTGAATTTGGTCACATCAGAGAACGCATTTGATATCACCACAGGAAATACCCAGTCACTTACGCCAGTACTCAGGGTCTGATGTGTCACGTGATAGGATATGCTGGAGAGCTGGTTGTGTGACAAATGCCCAGTGTGTCAGATGATGGAAGAAGGTTTGAGTATATAGATAGCCTTTGTCTGCTGTGATAAGAAGCTGTATGGCACACAGCTGTATGTTAAAAAACAAAGGCAGGAGATCCCGAATCTAATGAACCATCTACTGGAGTTTGGTTCTTTGTAATACTCATAAACCCAGACTTTGTAATTGGAATCCTGTGGGCATAAGCAGAGCAAATATAAGAAGTCTTGTTGCCCGGCTTTCCTGGACTCCAGACCTACACAACAGATGTCTGCACCCTCTTATGTTCTCTACCCTTTTGTCAGTAACTTGATCAAATATTTATAACTCTATTGATTAATTCATATGTCTTTGTAGAAGAAAGAATGAAAGAATTATAAATGCTCATTTGCCTTGTCTAACATACCAAGTTTTAGCTGAATTGTTAAGATATTTTGGAGGGCTCTGAAATCATCCACAGATCCAGTAAAGTGGTAAATTTGTGTAAAAATTATAAAATAAAGTAGAAACCGGCTGCAAGGTAGATGAGAGTAGTACCAAAATTAACAAATAAGCAGGAACTGGCTACAAGGAAGATGAAAATTGAATGTTTTTTGGTTTGGTTTTGGTTGTTTGGGTTTTTGGGTTTTTTTTGTTTTGTTTTTTTTTAATGGACTGACAGTGAGGGTGAATTAGGCTAAGCCATAGCACAGTATTCATTAGTATCTTCCTTAGTGATGGAGAAAAGCATTAGAGGTATGTGGCGACTGAAGACACGGACCCCGATATGGGCTGAGACAGAATCCCTTTATTGTTCTCATGAGCACCCTAAATGCTAACACAAAGTATCAGAGCAAATCAGCCTTAGGTTTGTGGCTTTAAATATTATCAACATTCATGCTTAGTCAGGTGCGTACACAGCTCCTGCTCGTCCAGGATGTTTGGCAGTCGTGAGCTTCTGCTTTCTATGCAAACAACCATGATGTTCGGCCAGCCTGATATACTTCAAAGCTAACGGTCTAAGGCGAATTGCACAAGTGAATAGCAAGGTGGAACACACAGGTTCTGCATGACATGCGATATGAGCTGTACTGGTCGGATTGCCTCCCACAGAGGTACACTGCTGAAATTTGCTTTTAATAAAAAATAATGAGACACTGCTATTACAGATTAGGATAAGGTTGAACTAGATGACCTGCAAATTGGAGTAGTGAGACACTGATATTAACCATAATGCTGTACAACAAATCTGGTATCGGTGAAAGAAATATGAGATCATACTGGAGTGGATGAAGAGAAAACTTCAAGAAATAATAAGGAAAACAAAAAATCAGTCTTAAAAATGAACCTTGGGAAGGTTGACAATTGTTTAATAAAATTTGAGAGAGGATATCAACACCTGATAATTACAAGAGTGAATAAAGATACAAAGGAAAATTAAATCAAATGACATTTTTGACAGAAGAAGAAAGATGTGTAAGCATTAATAAATTGACTGAGTAATTAAAAGAAGGTTTGCAGACTCAGCACCAATGTACTAGGATAGTCTTCCTATGGGAATAGTGGCAGTAAAAGGAAACTTCCTGAAATGTAGATTGCTTTTGTGAAATGATTAGATTATGTCTTTGCCTAAAATAGCAGAAATGGACTTGATGACACTAGATGTTTGTGTGTTCATTACAAAGATGAATATTACTGAAATTGGTAATTTAACCTACAGAAAGCAAGTTGTAGATGGGAGCTTGCTATAGAAATTACATGTAAAAGGAGGAAGATGTCTACTATCTGTTATCAATTCCAGAATTTTGTGAAAAATTTACTTTAGAAGTCTTACTTTATATGATGCTAAATAAACCTTGAAATTCGCTTACTTTTAAAAAAGTTTCATTCGAATGTGGGAAAATAATTTTACTGAAACTACTCTGTTTTTGAAGATTTAGTCTTTTGAAGATCAGGCTTTTAAATAAATAAGAAAAGGGTATTCTCGAGAATTCTGACATACAAAAAAAGCTTATGATTTATGGAAGTTGGGGTTTATGAGGCCATACTTTATCAGAATAAATGGTGGTCTTGTTCTTCTGTATTTTCCTAGTTCCTCAGGCTTAGAATGGAAAGAGTGAATACGTGAGATTGTCTGGCCATGGGAAGGAGAAGATGCCTGCTCCAAGGGTGCCAGTGCTGGCAGCAAGATCAATGGATCTCTTCTATTCCAGGAGACATGGAGGTCTATTTGTGGTTGGAGCTAGCTGACTAGATAAAATATAGATCAGTCTGCTATGAAAGTACCTCCCAGGAAGAAGACTGCCTGATGGCTTAGTTTGGTTTGAATGTATCACTTTACGAGATAAGCCTTTTCATGACATTGAAAATCAAAACCAATATTTTTTCTGGTTTCCAGGTTTGGCTTGGAATTTTTTATCCCCTTCTTTGTCAATTCAGGTTGGCCATTACCTGTTGCTACTTTTAACTGGAATTGTGGAAGCAAAATACTGAAACAGAAAAACCTTGAAATGTTTCCTTAAGCTTTAAAATAGGGAAGCTTGACTCAAATTTGTAGTGAGGGCGGTTAATGCATCTGTAGCAGTATAAATAGCTCTTCAAATAGGTGTAAATAAGATATACTCATGTTTAAAGTTTCTTTATGGTGGCAAGGTGGAGTAAGATATTTTTATTGAAAGAAATAGTAAAGGCCAATACAAACAATTCACTTCACTGTAGGGATTTTCACCTGAAAAAAGCTTGGCAGCTGAAAGAGACATTGCACTGTCTTAAATTTAAATGAATTCTGAAGCCAGTTAATTTACGCCACTGTAAATGAAGCTCACTGTGCACCATAGGTAAAATCAGTGTCAAGTGACTAAACGCTCAAAGTTGCACTGTCACCAGTCTCTAAACAACCCTATTTGGTAAGCCCTAACAACCCTGTGGTTAGGCTGGGCTGTCAGTGTTTGTATTCTGCTATTTTACTCCAGAGTGCCTAATAAGAATCCACTTAGAAAGTAGTTTAGTAGCCTTTATCTCCCTTCCACTCTTAAGTTGTAGAAAGACCATTGGTCTGCTTTGAGTTTGGGTGTTTGTAGTATACAGATGAGCCTTTTGGAATCTAAAAGATATATAATGAAGTTTTCCTATTCCATCTTCATTTTACGTGCAATTGTAAGAGTTTGGGGGTTTTTTGAGGGTAAGCCTAGGACTAGTCTTTTTTCTTAAATGACCATGAAGAATTTTAACACACTCTTTGGTATGCTTCCTGTGGACTTTGTTGAAAAAAATTTCTACAGGTGGGTACTATTTGTAGAGTTCTTCTTTGATATATGTCAGATATTTTATTTTTCCTAGTGTGCTATGTGTATTTTGCAAAGTAGATGTATTATTATCAAATTCAGTGTAAAAGTCACTTGTAACACAAACTGTGCATAGGACTTAAAAACTAAATTCAATGATGGTATTTGTTTGTTTGTTTGTTTTATGGTATATTGATTTTATTAAAAAAAAAAAAGAAGGACTGCAGATCAATTACTATTTTTTCCATTTCAGTTTCAGGAATAGATTGAAGAAACCATGGCCAATCAACGGGATTACATTAGCAGACCTATTTGCCATGGAATTTCTGTTCCTGAAAATAAAATCAGTTCCTTAGTGGCTGAAGGTCATGGACAACAAATTCTAAAAGTACTACAAAAGTTCAGAGAACAAAATATATTTTTTGACTTTAAAATTCTTGTGAAAGATGAAATAATTCCTTGTCATCGTTGTGTACTGGCAGCGTGCAGTGATTTTTTCAGGTAAACCTAATTTTGGTATAAGTTTGCAGGAAATGGATTGTAAGATTTCTGGGAGGGAATGTAATTACAAAATTAAAAATTCATTATAACTTAACATACATCTGCAGAGTTTTGAGCAAAGCATTCAAACATTATAGGAAGGATAGCCAAAAAGAAACCCAAACATATGCCAAACCTTACCTGAAATACATCTGTTTGTATTTTCAAAGTGACATGAAGACTCTGTGACAGCAGTCTACACTCTGAAATATAAATGTCAAACCATAAGTGTGCTGTTAGGTAGAATTGACACAAGTTGTGTATTTTTAAGACTTACATATTGCTTGTATCTGTTCTTGAAGGTCCTGGAGGGTATTCTTTGACTTTGTATGCAACTGTCTGTGTACTTTGACACATTTATATTGTGAAACATAAGTTGATTACAAATACATCTTGCATTGAGCAATTGTGGATAAATTGTACATGTTTTTGGAATAGGGCTGGATTTTGCTTGTCTAAGATGAGTGGTCAGAGTTCAGAGGTATTTAAACAGATATATTTTTTCTGAACTACAGATTTCAGCCTTTTGGTATGAAATGGATCTGTGATCTTCCTTCTGGTGCTTAAAGCCATGTATTCTTAAGGGCCAGACAGATCATTTACATACAGGATATTATTTTATGAAGAACCTTGCTACCCTTTTTATTAGTAAGGGTCAAACCTGCAATTCCACACTGCAAGTCTCTTCCTAAATACAGTCCTTACTAAAACACAAAGCTGAAACACTCTAACAATGAAAAAATGCACTCCTGGAAACGAGTTAACTACTTTGATTCACTACTTTGATTCAAACATAAGTTACAAGTGTTATTTTTCAAATGGCCTGCAACATCCCGTGGTCTGTGGGAGTCTGCCATTTATGACAGAGGATCTAGGCTAGACATGTTCTTAGGACTACTGAAAAAAAGAAAAAATGCAGATGAAATTTCTTTGTAGCAGCAGATTTGTTTTTTCCTGACATTGATAACTACTTCCATTTCGAGTGTTTACTGCTTGACAGCACAGAGATGCTGTGGTAGAAAGGGATATAAGAATGAAATAGCTTCTGGTGGTAATTTTTAGAACTGAAGTTAAGCACCTGGTTACGTGTCCTTTTCACTACCTACAGGCTCTTCATGTTAAAATTTGCCAGGGAGAGACCTCTCCCTGCATGTAACAGTTGATAACATCAGCCATCAAATTCATAAGTTGTCCTTGCTACCCATTTATTACCTCCAGAGAATAAAAAGTACCTAGGTCCACTAGATAAATTTTAAAATGAAATTCCTTTTGTCTTCCTTGGTCTTTGGACTTCTCTTGGTTTTGTTTTCACTGTGTAAACAAACCCAAGATTCAAGAACATTCTGTTACCTACTCATTAGCTTTCAGAATCAAAGCCTTTGTCTACATTGCTCTCCTACTACTACTGTTCAGTTGCTGTTTTACTCTGTAATTAGAGATTTGTATCTTGGAGTTAATGAGGAAAGGATTTTAAGGATCACCATTTAGCAATGCAAAAAGGTCTTTGGGATATAAGTGTCTTATTGTAATTTTATGTTCTTGTTCAGGAGGTCACACAATTTCCTATTTTACCTGATGTTCACTTCCCAAAGAGTATGCTATACACAGTGGATTTTTTTAAATTTTTTTTTCCCCTTCTTCTCTTTGGCTTCATGGAACTATGGGATTTTAAAAATCCCATATGACACAGATAGTAATTTTATAACTGAACTGTGATATTATACTCATTTTTTTAATAGGAATGATCTATGCTATATTAATAACCCAGATTATGTACTTAGTATTTGACGTTTTATCTAAATCTTTCTCCACTATTGTCTTTTGTCAAATTCAGAAGCCCTTGCTATCACAGCCTGATGCTTAGGGTCTGGGAGGGTAGGGCAAGTGATGTTGCAAGCACTTAGCAGCTTGAAAAAAATGAATTATTTTATCTTGCCATGTTTGACTGTGTGAAAGAGTTAAATATTATATGTTTAGTAATAAAGTAGTAAAAGTTGCAATTAGATTTGCACAGATCTACTGATCAGTAGTTTGTTCCACAGTTTCAACAATCATCTTTTTATTCAATCACAATCTACTTGCCACACAAGTTTCATTGTGTCATGCATCCCTATGTCAAAACCTTTTTTTCTGACATCTGCCTATACTCATACTTCGATCTGTCAACTCTAATGCAGGAATTAAGTTTCCTCATGTTTTTTTCTCCTCTTTCATCTCTCACCTAGTTTTATTACTGAGGAATTCAATTAATCCATCATCCATCCTGCCATTTGCTCAGGCTGCACTTTGGAAGGCCTTTTTTTTTTGCTTAATTTTCTGTATTCATCCACAGTGCATGACCTAAGTCATGGGGCTTTTTTATGGTATATTTTTTACATAAAGCTTTCTTTCTCAAGCTGTTGAAACTGATGCTGCCGCAAACAATTTCACATTTTCTCTCACATCGAAAGCTGCAGAATTCATCATGCTCTGTGAAAATGCATATAAAACATAGGTGCTACTATCATTTTTATGAGCCATCACTTTGAATATGTTCTTCTCATCACTCCTTTTTTCTTCAACCATATCAAGCAAATGCATAGTTCTTACTTACAAGAACTGCAACTTTTTAGCCTTATACAGCCTGCCCACCTTATGCATCTCTGATTGCCTCCTTCCTTTCACATCAGTGTTCTCTGCTGTTTGCTAGAATGTTAATTTGTGTGTGTATCTTCTATATTTTATTCACAGAGCCATGTTTGAAGTTAATATGAAAGAACGAGATGATGGCAATGTTACTATTAGTAATCTATCGCCCAAGGCAGTGAAAGCTTTTCTTGATTACGCTTACACAGGAAAAACAGAGATAACAAATGATAATGTGGAAATGCTCTTCCAACTGTCATCATTTCTTCAAGTTTCACACCTTTCTAAAGCTTGCAGTGACTTTCTAATAAAAAGTATTGATCTTGTCAATTGCTTACAGTTGCTTTCTCTATCAGAAAGTTATGGTTCCATCCGCTTATTTGATCACGCGCTAGATTTTGTACAGCACCACTTTTCTTTGCTGCTCAGATCAAGTGATTTTTTGGAGATGAATTTTGAGATACTACAAAAATGTCTTGAAGCTGATGAACTTGACGTTCCTGAGGAAGAATCAGTGTTGAAAGCTGTCCTTCAATGGACCAAACACAGCTTAGAAACACGACAGAAATATCTGCCTAATTTGATTAAAAAAGTGAGACTACACCAGTTACCTGAAAAGACTTTACAGGACTTTCTACATTCTGAAGAACACTTACTTAAGAGTGCTAATTGCTCAGTAATAATCAACGATGCAGTTAAAAGTGTGCAAAACTTCAGTGGACTGTTTCCAGATGCACGTCCTTCGACAACAGAGAAATATATATTTGTGCATAAAACTGATGAAGATGGAGAAAACAGACATACATTCTGCTACAACATCAAAACAGATAAATGGAAAGAACTACCACATACACACATGATTGATCTTCCAGGGTCAAGTTTATCTAGCTATGGAGAAAAAATATTTATAACTGGGGGATGCAAAGGGAATTGTTATAGGACTGTCAGGCTTCATATTGCTGAACCATTTCATGATGCCACTGACCAAACCTGGTGCTACTGTCCAGTCCGCAATGAATTCTCCATAGTGTCAGCGATGAAAAAACCAAGGACAATGCACACATCTGTTGTAACCTTAAATCAGCTGTTTGTAATAGGTGGAAAGACCAGAGGAGCTCAAGAAACCCGAAGTCTTTTGGATGTAGAATCCTATAATCCTCTTTCCAAAGACTGGAAATCTGTAAGCCAGTTACCAAGAGGCATCTACTATCCAGAAGCAAGTGCATGTCAGAATATAATTTACGTCCTTGGCTCAGAAGTAGAGATTACTGATGCCTTTAATCCATCTCTCGACTGTTTCTTTAAGTATAATGCTATGACTGATCAGTGGTCTGAGCTCGTAGCAGAATTTGGGCAGTTTTTCCATGCAACTCTAATCAAAGCTGTTCCAGTGAACTGTACATTGTACATCTGTGATCTCTCCACCTACAAGGTGTACAGTTTTTGCCCAGAAACCTGTATTTGGAAAGGGGAAGGATCTTTTGAATGTGCTGGCTTTAATGCAGGGGCAGTTGGGACAGAAGATAAAATTTATATACTAGGAGGTGATTATGCTCCAGAAGAAATTACAGATGAAGTTCAAGTCTACCACAGTAGTAGGTCTGAGTGGGAAGAAGTTTCACCAATGCCAAGAGCCTTAACTGAGTTTTACTGTCAGGTCATTCAGTTTAATAAATACAGGGACCCCTGGTCATCTGTACTGACAATTTGCTCTGGAGAATTTTGAAACTCCTAAGGCAAAAGAATCTATTTAAATGCACAAGTTTTAGAACATTTTTAGGTATTAATTTACAGTTGGAAAAATATGTACTGTTTTGTTTAAATCTTCAGTTTAAATTGTATGCTGTAGAATTACTTTTGGAAGAGTCCATTAAATTGTCATTCATGCTAGTCATTATATAGAAAGTATTACTTAATTTTATATGCAAGTCTTCTCTGTAATTATCTGGATAATTTGCAAAATGATAATACTTTTCAAAAAGGTGTAGTCATGAGGAATTCACTGTGTAATGTGTGCCATTATTTCTGTAATATTCACAGTTGTCCCAGTAGATAAATTGCTGAGTGAGAAAACTGACTGTAATACTGTTTTCCCTATGTAACTGAAATTTAAAAGAAATCCACATTATTGTTGGTTTATTTAGGCTTTTTATATTCATAAACCTGTAAGAGGAATTAATTGTCAGCTTTAACTTCCTAGAATGACCTTAGCAAGGGCAAGAGCCAAAGTGACCTTCACAGCATTAAAACCAGGTATCTAACTTGAAGAGACTGATAATTCCTATCATGTTACTTCAACTCTTCAGTTTTACCAGTTTTTCTCCATCCTTGTGCCTTAGTAGTAGCTGAACTTTCTAGTTCCATCCCATTAACCATGGCAAGACAAAACTTTGATAACATATTGCAGAGTGGGCAAGATTTCTGCAGGATGGATGATTCATGTGGTATCTTTGCTTCAGTCATGCTGTTAACTAAAGAAAAAACACTTCAGGATGTTTTCTAACAGAAGTCTTCCATCTTTGAAGTCTCCAGTGCTGCCTACTAAGCAGCCACTAGGTTTCTTACAGCAGCAAGCTGTCAAATAAATTTTAGTTGTTGCTTCGGTAAACTATGGAAAAGTTCATATCTTGTCATACATCAAAGTTACAAAAATAAATCCCCAGATTTAAAGTAAAAGTAAACAGTATTTCTGAGGTGAATTAATTTTTTTTTTTTTTTACTTTGATATTGCTTTTAAATGAATTAAAAGACTTTATTGTGTACTTCATGGTAGTTTTCAGTGTTAAAATATTACATGGCAAATGCTACACAATATATTGCTGGATAAACTTTCAGTAATTACCTGTTACAATGTTAGGATTGTAATGGACTTGTAGTAATAATATTAGTCTAGGCATACATTGCGAAGTAATTTTGATCTTATGCATTCAAAGTGGGACCTGCATCCGACAGGACACTGAAATTAACTAGGTTTCATAAATTCATTTGTAATCATGCACAGACTGAGAGTTTTCTTTGTTACCATCTATTTGCATACAACATTTGGGAGCCCTTATGTTCCATATAAGTATAATTTAGGCAGTTCATTTAAGCAGTTATCTTATGCCAGACAGAATGGTTCTAGAGCTCTAAGCACATCTTTTTCCAAGCAGTTAGAAAATGGAAAAAATTAGTGAGGCGTCTATAACATCTTTCATATGGCTTGCGATGACCACAATAAGTTCATTATCAGATCATTACTGCATGTAGTTTTTGCAAAACTCAAGCTCAGTATTAATGATTAAATCTGAAATACTTCTTTTTTAAAGAGCACACAATGGAATGTTCCAATTCTGTGATTGACTCAAGAATTTATCATCAGATACCTTCATAAATTTAGATAGCATTCATCATAAATATTTTCATAGGGATGTAAATGAAAATTACGCTCATTTGGAGAAAATATTAATAAAGTGGAACCCTTCCACTCAATAATTTATTTGTATTAAGATTCATGTCAGTTCTGTAGAAGTAAATAGCTTGTTGTTACAGTATTTCAGGCAACTTCCACGTTTATTCTGCTCTTTTCAAAGGCAGTCTCCAAATCATATTATAACTACACTTAGTTCAGTAACCTTTACAGTCACCATACTGAAATATGAGCATTTTTTATTGGAACACAACTAGGTTTTTTAGTGCACAGCAAATGTATTGACTAGTTTAGGAAACATGGAGAATTTTATTCCTGCTTACTGAAACAGTAGGAGAAACATAGACATGTAAGAGAATAGTAGTTTTAGCATTAATAAAGCTACTCGATGTGGCATAGAGACTTCATTAATCATTAATTGTTGCAACTTGTCATCTCATTGGAATATAAGGCCAAATTCTCCTTTACTTGTGTTTTTGTGTTGGTTTTTATACCTGAGTAATACAAGTATGCAATTTATGCAATGAGAAAAGTAACATATTATGCCCATAATACGTGGGTATAAATAGCTATGCAAATTGAAAGAGACTGGAAAATTGTGAGGTTTTCTTTCATCGCCAGTGTCATGTCCAAATTGCTGGGTCAGATAAACAGTGAGTGATCAATCAGGAATTTTGGTGATGCTCTTTCCTCTGAGTTTTTCCTTATAGCAAATTTTTTGGGACAGTCTTCCATCCAGCTGCTTGCTGTATGTATAAGCCTCTGGCATATGACATCAGACAAATCAATGAAGTATGTGATAAATTACTTATTAGTAGGATTTATAGTAAAAACTGAATGAAGCTTAATTTGCAAAATAGACATGCTTCTCTAATATACTATGCTACATTTGCACAGGAACTAATGTCAGTTCCCAGTTTGACAAATCATTCATGGATTTCAAATGGAGTTGAGCTCTCTCACTCGGTGATTGGGAAATAATCATAGAATCTTAGAATGGTAGGGGTTGGGAGGGACCTCTGGGGATCAAGTCCAACCCCCTTGCCAAGGCAGGAACACCTAGGGCAGGCCACACAGGAACAGATCGAAGCGGTTCTTGAAAATCTCTAAAGAAGGAGACTCCACAACCTCTCTGGGCAGCCTGTTCCAATGCTCTGTCACTCTCACAGTGAAGAAGTTTTTCCTCATGTTGAGGTGGAACTTCCTGTGTTTCACCTTGCTACCATTACCTCTCATGCTATCACAGGGCACTGTGGAAAAGAGACTGGCCCCTTCTACTTGACACCCACACTTCAGATATTTGTAAACGTGACTAAGATCTCCTCTCAGTCTTCTCTTTTCCAGGCTAAACAGCCCCAGGTCTCTTAGCCTTTCTTCATAAGAGAGATGTTTCAGTCCCTTCATCACCTTTGTAGCTCTCTGTTGGACTCTCTAGTATTTTCCCGTCCCTCTTGAACTGGGGAGACCAGAACTGAACACAATACTCCAGATGTGGTCTCACTAGTGCAGAGTAGAGAGGGA
>JAAGNO010017959.1:8160-28543 GCA_033439905.1 Ceryle rudis
TTCTTTTTTTTCTTTTTTTTTTTTTTAATTTTTAGGCAGATTCTTAAAATGCTTACAGTCCACAAAGGAAATAAAAATCTCTCAGTAATAGGACTGAAAGCATTAAATCTACTCCTCACGTCAGGTATTGTGTGTTTTACTTTCCTACTTCGTCTAAGCCTGTAAAACACAGAACTGTGTGACTGTACATGTCGGGCCTGATTTTTCTCTCTGTTTTACTTTGTAAAGTCACTTGTCATTTGTACTTGTATACAAAATGATAAGAATACCGTTTTGCACCTTTTTTTACTCAGGTAGGAGAGATTTTCCAGATTGCAAGGCTGTGAAGAGCATGGCTAATTGATTTTGCCAACTTGTTACTAGTGTAGACACAAATACTTGCTGTTAAATAGTTAAGTAAAATAAGTAAGATCTTGTGTTTTCTTGCCAAAGTATAAATTTGATGACATTCTGACTTGCTTCTTTTGGTACTGGTTGCTACTTTTGAAAAGAGTAAATCATTGATGACATTTCTGTTACTTTGCTCTGTCGAGACCTAAACTTATCAGATACTGAAGACATTTCTTATGGTGCTGAGATTCTTGATCTTCTGTTGACATTATAGATACTCTAAGGGAGAGATTCTGCTAGGTTTATTCGAGCTAGCATATAATATTAGCACAAATTATTGTTAGAATAGGAATATTTCCATTTATTTTAGCTGACTTTGGAATCAGTATTATTTACAAACTAAAGATTAGACTTTAGGTAAAGATAATCCAGCTGTCCAAGCTTCTGCTGTAGGCAGTAGAGTGAGACAGGCACTTTCCAGCAAATTTGTCATGTTATTTGTCCGTTTTATAAGATGTTATCTCTTGAACCTCTTTTACTCTCCATGTTGATTGTAGAGAGGTCTGGAGGTCTAGTTTAGACAGGATGCCTATTTTTTTATCTACTGAAGTTGGGTAGTACAGGTCTCATTGGACGTCATTATACTGTGATTAAAAATAATAATAGCAAAACCTGGGTATTTGTGGGTAACTGTAACCAGCAGCTTCTTTCTTTTAATTTGAGGTAACATAAAGTGTCCTAAACTGTTGACTAGATATTCCGTAACAGTTTATTCCTGACTGGTACTCCCCTCAGCAGCTTATTAACCAAACTTAAACTCTTCTTTCAACTACCTTACGTGAGAAAAATATTTGAAGTTGTAAGAAAAATCTCTTAGTATTCTTTACTTCTGTATGTCTGTAAACTTGTATTACACTGAAGCTAGAGCTGACAGGCCAGTGTGAATGCCATGTAGGAAGATCACTTGGAAAAAAAACCCCAGCCAAATCACAAAAATCCCAGCTGCGGCAAAAACACTGGAACAGGCATTAAGAATTCTATTGTTATTGCTGTAAGCTTGAACAATTGTCATGAATATGAGTCTTTTTGCCTACACATGCTGTAAAGTAATGTTTTTTTCAGATTTCTTTTTAATGACATAAAAGCAACAACGAGAGTGGTGCTTTAGTTCATTTTCAGGCTGAAGAAATGGCTGAGAGAATGAGAATAGGGTTTCATCATAGAGATGGTCTCATTTCATGGTTCACTGTAGCTGACAGGTACATTTTAAATCCTCTCTTGCTTTCCTTGGGCAGCATAGTCCTCAACTCATTCTTCTACCAACCTTACTTCTTAGTGAAACTTTTCAGCTTTCTGTAATTGCAGAAGGGGTTTTTATGATGGGTTAATTTGCTACCAGTTTAGTGAGTTTAACTGGCTCACTGAGGTGTCAGACAATTACCAAAGCAGTGCAAGGCTGGAGCAAGAGTGGAGAGGGGAAACTGTCTTTTTGGCACTAAAGTTGTGGTACATCTCAGTATTATTTTAAAATGCTACCTTAAGAGATAACATCCTCATTTTATACAAAAACCTGAATTTGAGCCAGCAGAGTAAATTTTAAGCGCAGTATTAAAGAATTTTGGATTTTAATGGTTTAGTGCTTCAGTAGAAATGTTGAGAAATAATCGGTGCAATGTGTAATCTCTTCTGCTATACAGATGTAATTGCTTTCCTGCTCTTGGAGGAAGAGGTGGATGTGTTTTCCTTGGTATTTCATGCCATGCACACCTTCCCTAAAAATGAAGAGATCCAGCAACATGGATGTAAAGCATTGCACAAACTTTTTGAGAAAGGTATTTATAATTTATTAGGTTGGAAAGTAGTATAGGCTGAGAGGGGACTACAGATGTTTATTTAACTGCAACAGATGAATTCTTGCATTCCAAATTCTGTATTGTGCATTAGATCTGTTCTTTGAACAATTTAGCACAAAACTGGTTTTCCAAGCAATAGCATAAGTTTTCTAAATCAGAGAAATTATCATAAAATCAAAATGTCTCTGAATTTCTCACTCTGGAATTAACTGATAAAATGGGATTCAATGTTAGGCAGTAATACTGGAACAAAGGAGTAGCATTTGATTTTTAATTCTCAAAACACAAGTTTGTTTATTTAAAGACTGGCAAATATTAGTAACCTGAACACTTCTAAAATAAAGCAAAATGTGTGCGCTTTAGAAAAATACACGATTCTGCTTTTGATCCTGGCAATGCTGAAAGTTGACTGTGTATCCGTATGATATTCCTGTGTTTCTTCTCAGAAATGAAGTTTTCATGTATTGAATTTCTGCAAAATTTTCAGGAACTGTGTGTGTTAATTGCCAGAAATCCCATTGCTTTATCAATCTTACTGATACTGAGAAACGCTAGCACTCCTACCAAGTCCGCTGTACTCCTTTGCTTCAAAGATAGTCTCCAATTCTTGAGATTTTTTTCTTTCTGGCACCATTTTATATTGCTTTTTCTAAGTTTTCCTTCCACACGTGTGCCTGGAATTATCTCATGTGTTTCTTTCCCTCTTTCACTTTCCCTAAATACTTCTGTCCTGATGTATTTTCTCTTCAGTCTTCACAGAGGTCTGAGCTCCTTAGATTTTCTGTGCCTGCTTTTTTTAAGTGTCTGAGTTTTGCAGATCTACAGGCTGCTCTGTGTACAGACTGCAATATCTTCTTCTTGATGGCAGTGCTAATGTAAAAACTTACCAGGCTGCCCCTGGCTGTTCTGTTCTGCTGCCGAGCCACCTTGTCAGCTACTGTAATGTGAATATTTGCCTAGCCTTAGCTTGAACCAGATTCAGAAAATTATTCTGCTTACAAAATGTAGAATGTGTAGATCTTTCTCAACCTGGATCAGTTCCCTTCTCTGGTTCATTGCACAGCTGTGCAGTTGCGGCAGCACAAATGACAGGGGCCGGGGATGGAAAAACCTTAAGTCATTATTACAGTGAAGCTAAGATATTATTAAAGTATGGCCATAGTCTTTATGGAAAGAACTCCATTATCAAAATATATTGAGAAGTGTAAAGTATTTAATTACTTTTTTTTTACTGTACACTTAGCCTTTCATAGACTCATCAAGGTTGGAAAAGACCTTTAAGAGTCCAACCATTACCCTTCCTTGGCCAAGTCCACCACTATGCCATATCCCCAAGCACTTTCCTTCACTTACTCTGCTTTGGTGAGAAATTTCTGAAGTTTGTTCTGTGAAAAAGACCTATTTTCAAATACTGGTCCACAGGGAAGCATTTAAAAGTCAGAACTGAGTTACATAAAGTGTAGGCTAGAAAAATAACTTTCATAATTTTTAGTAGAAGTCATAACTGTGAAAGATGATGTTTATGGAAAGTACATTACTTTTGTGAAACACAGAAAATAAATATAAGGAAACTTGATAAAAACAATTGTCTTTTCTCGTGTTGTACCAGGATATGAATTATTTCCTCATAACATACTGTATCTCTCTTGCTTTTTTCAAATTAGTTCCAGAAGAGCAGCTGACTGAATTTGTTGAAAGCAAAGATCATATGATCATACTGAAAGTATTTAAAGAGTTTCCAGAGAAAGAAGAGGTGGTTCTTCCAGCACTTTATTCATTACATTCCCTAGCTGGACCACGTAAGTCCATTATTGGAAGTTGCTTTCAGTTCTTCATCTCCCATAGCATGCATCAGCTCACCGCAGTTTGGTAATTGTAAATAACCAGTGAGAACTGGTTGGGAGTTGCCAGACAAATTTCTTTTCTGTTTTCTTTGTGAAATACTGATTTGTAATTTTTTTTTTACGGGAAACTTTCATATTCAATCATTCTGTCTGATAAAGCTGAAATCTCTCATAAAGAGTAGAAAAACACTTCCTTCTGCCTGCAGCAAGTGGTAACAAAGATGCTCTTCATGGTTGTAGAGGTCAAAGTTCAAGACCCTGTCCTCTCTTAATGCTTGAAGAATAAGATATATTTACTGACTAAATAGATCTTCAGTGAGTTTGGCTGGTGGGTAAAGAACACTGCTGGCAGAGGCTGTTCCACAAGGGGAAAGTCGCCCGTGCATATCCAACGGCCGGGGGCTGAGGAAATGAGAAGCATTGGCAGCAGTGCATGCAGTATAGAGTGTTACAGTGTCCTTAAGTGTTGTGCAGTAAAACTGAAAGAAAATGTCTTCATTATGCCTTGCCTTCTGATAACAGCTGTCCCTGTTGTGGGCAAAAACAAATCCCAAGTAATGTGCTTGCTGATTTGTGTCCATTTGTTGACAGAAATTTGATCTTACTGACAGAGGCAGCTCTTGAGAGCTTCCTGCTGGTAGTCACAAGTTTGGCAAATATAGAGTGCTGCTCTTGATGTCTTTGTGCTGTACTCCTGCAAACATGGTTCTTCAGAAAACCTTTCTCATATATCTTATCTGGCTCTACATCAACCATGCTGGCCCTGTGTACATCACAAAACAAGAACTAATCTGGAGTGTCCCACATTTCATCAGGCTCCAAATTACTTAGTTTCTGTTTCTCAAACTTCTTGCTGTTCCAGTTTGTGTTTAAAAAGTTAAGTATTCCTTGAGCCAGAAATATTTTTACCCTAGCCCGGAAGTTACTGCCATTTTCTACAGAAGAGGATGCCAGAGTTTAAATGCTTTTTAATATAGTAAATACACAAAGCATGACAAGAGAAGGGCACGGCAAAGACCTGCTCTAAAATAGATACTTATTATTCTCATTTCTGATATGAAAGAGTTAAAGAAACAGAAATAGCTTGCACGTGAATGCACAAAGCTAGGCTACTTTGCCAGCATTCATACTCTTTGCTTGTGACATCCCACAATACCTACCAGAAAGTATATTCCTTTAAGGCCACAATGGCGAAAATCATTAACTGAAAGTACACACTTTATCTAGTCCAGTAGCAAGATGTTTGTTTCCTCATACCCTGAAGTTCAAGTCTTCATTCCAAATGAGTTACATCAAGGGTTAGTACCTCCCTGTGCCTTCTCTCGTTAAAACATAAGTAGACTTTGTTCCAGCTTATGTGTCACGAGAAATTGATAGGTAAGAGTTTATTTCAGTCCTGTGCAAGAACTCTTAAATCTCAGTACCAAATCCATATTTGATGGAATAAGAAAATGCTTTGCTGCCTGCTGTCCTCCAAAGTCCACAATGGGGTGATGGTTCACAGGATGTTAACCATCGCAGTGGTAGTCATAGGCAGCCACCCAGGCTTCTCTCTTTCATGGGGAGAAACAGGCACCTCAAGAGGAAATTTACCTGGCCCTAAGAGAGGTCTCTGTTACAGGTGGGATGAATCACCATACAGAGTGCTCGGACCTCTTCATCGTTCAAAAAACCAAAAGCTACCTTTCTTTCAAGTTGCAAGGCAAAACTGAAGCATATGCCCAGTTTTCTAAAGAAATCTATTTAAATAAAGTCCTAAGTTGGAACCCAATCAACATATTTGGGGTTTTTTTCCCTTAAGAAGCACTTTTTGTTTCTGTTTCTTTTTTAGCCAGTAATGTGGAAGTGCTCATGTCTGGAAATGTTCGCTGCTACAACGTTATAGTGGAAATGATGAAAAGTTTCCCCAATAGCGAAACAGTTCAGGAAGTGAGTTGCTGTTTGTTGCATAAGCTTACATTGGGTAAGTCCACAAATTTGTTTATAGTCAGCTTACTCTGACTGTGGAAGAGTCGGCATTAACTGACAGAAAGTGTTACATGCAACGAGGGAACTACTATTCCAGTTAATCCTCAGGCTGGTGTATGTCTCTAATGATTTAAACATGCTGAGGTAACAGTGGCTACAGACAATATGGCAGGCATCCTTTTGTGTTAGACATTAGTAACAATGACAGAAGCTGCCATGAAAAACTGAAGTGGGAGAAAAAAGGAGATAAAAAAGTGGGAGAAGCACAAGATCAGAGTGGGGAGAACAATACATCCCATTCTATATAAAATTACTACAGAAAGGAAGAAAGTTCCTTCTGCATTTCCTTTTTGAAGTGGCAATGCTGAATGTGTGAGAAACAACTGGTGCTGTAGAATCACTTGGGAGGTATTCTCCAAGGCTGTGTTTTTCCTCCTTGCAATGCATTTACTTCCAGAGACTTCTGCTGCATTCCTGCCTGGCTCTGAGGGCTGTCTTGGGGCCCACTATGCTGCAGCAGTGAAAGAACCACTGGTTCATGAACTTCCCTTGGCTTGGACAAATGTTTTTTGGTTGTCCAGGCTTATGTGGACTGGTGTCACATCAAGAGAAATGATGAAAATGTCAAAAAGGGATTTGTTGTTCCTCTTAGCAGCTTTGTACACTCTCTTGCCACTACAATAAGCTGATCGGAGCAGTTGCCAAGGACCACGTAATAGGAAGTTCAAATGAACACAAGTATCTTTTTCCCCTTGCTGCATACAAACCCACCATGAGTAGCTGCTCAAGCTGCCCCCACTCCACATCAGATTCTTTGTCATCAAGGACTCAGCCAAGGTGTTGCTCATGAGTTAGACTTCCCTGACTCTTGCAAGTGGTGGCCTGAAGGTACTGCAGAGACCAATACCAAAATATTCTCCTTAATCAAGTCAGTCCCATCATTTCACCATCTGTTTGCACTGCTCCATGCAGATATTGTAGAAAGTACGGATCAAACTTGAGTAAAACCCAGAGCAACATCCATTTCCCCTTCAGAAAGCTAAATAAAAAATTCAAGAAAATGTGGTGGCTGCTGAGGTGGTATTTGCAGTTTTGAGGTAAGGGGTGTTGTTATCTTTGAATGCTTTCCTATGCAAGGCTAACTGAAGATAGGCAGGGAAAGCAAGCACTCGTGGGGGACATAGCAACTCTGTTGACATGCCTTGATCTTGTCCTAAGTGCAGCCAGCCTGGTTTCAGTCACATGTTTGTCATATGTGTATGATGACCAACAAGTAATAGTGGCAGTAAAGCAGCCACAAGATCCATTTCTTCTTTCAGCATAACAGATGTCCTTCATCTTGATAAGGAGCCTGAAAGGAGAGTTATGGGAACACTTGTCCACAGCACCACTCAGTTAGGGAAACAGATGTGAAATTACTCAGTGCTCCTGGAAATAGTCTGGAAGATTTCCATATAGCCAGTGTGGCTTCCCAAATTATTCTGATGGACACTGTCTTCCTAAACTCATGTTAACTGGCAGTGAAATGGTAAAGTAGGCACCTATTAGCTTCCAAAAGCATCGTCATGTGTTCTTCCTAATCTAGTAGTGACAATCCTAGGTTTGACTGTCATCAGAATTTTAACTGACTGATAGGTGTTTGGCCAGACACAAGTCCAACGTAATTACATAACCTAAGATTATTAATTTTATGAGGTAAGTAACATACGTATGTGAACATACCATTTCCATTAAAATATGGCAAGAAACATCAGTGCTGAGAGAATATGACCAGACTGCTACAGAGTAAGAAATAAAATGCTGTTTGCAGTCGCACATGTTATAGGTGTTAAGGACACGATTTTAGAATGATGAATTTGGAAAGGACTTGCCATATAGTCTGTTCTTAAGCATTCTGTTAACTTGGTCTAATAGAACTGAATCATAAAACATTGGGAAAGGTACTTATCTTCTCTTAAAAAATCTGGACACTGAAGGTAGTCAGCACTGATAGGACTCCGGACCAGAACCAAGGGAAAGAAATGAGCTTAGATTTTCTTCAGAGAACAGACCAGGGTTAAACCACTTGCTTGCCAGGATAAGTCAAATCATTGCAGGAATTCAGGACTGCATTTGCTTCCTGGCAGGAAGTCTGCAAGTGATACATTGATGCTATTTTTGTTATTTTAATGACAATGTGCACTTCATTTTGCATTAAACCTCAGTCTTTTGTAAAACACACAAAGAACCTAGATCCCAACTGGTTTTTGTCCTTGACCTCTTCTTTCACAAGTAAAACATTGTTATGTCAAGGCCTGTAATAAGAAATCCAACATTTGCTACAAAGTTTGTGCATTATGTGATGAGAAATTTATGTTAAATACATGTAAAGCTCTAGATATGTGTTCATATTCACTTAATGTCTTCTGTGTTTTCAGGAAATTTTTTCAATATCCTTGTGTTACATAAGGTTCCAGAAGTCCTTGTGAAGGCTGTTAAAACATATCCTGAAAATGCAAAGTTACAAGCTGCAGCTCTGAGTTGTTTAGCTCTTCTAAGTGAGTAAATCTCTTCCTATATACATAAATGAATAACTTCATTTATCTGGCCACCGGTGAATTTTTTTATACTGGTCATTTTCTGTAACCATTTCTTTAACATGAAAGCCTCAGGCAGGATAGCTTTGACAGCTAGATTTTCTACATGATTACAGTTTTACAGTGACATGGCTGTATTCATATCATATACCCAACATCTTCACAGTATTTGGAGCTGGTAAGTGATGTTGACAGATCTTAACAAAGAAACCTGTTTGTTGACAGGCAGATATTGGATAATCCCTACTTAATGTAAAATCTCTGGAGATAATGCTAATGTGATGGTATGTTTGCCATGTATGACAGTACTCGTTATGTTGTGGTGGTTGATAGCAGCATCAAATCAACACTTGTGCTTGGGTTCTGAAATCAATTAAAAGATTTAGACTTTTCCACGAGTATACTCCTGGTATTATTTTGAAACAGAAGGTAGTTAATTAATGTCAGAAAGCTAAGAATCTGATCCTCTGTCTTTGACTAATTGTTCCATGCAAAACTCGGTAGAAATGCTCAGAGTCCCCAAAAGAGCAAAGATTAGAAATCAGTGCACGCTCCAGTAAGCCTCAGATATTATGGTCAGTGTTGATACTTTTTTTATTATTATTTTTCCCCTTAAATGCTGAAAAATGACAGGTATGCAGTAATAACTTTTGAATTCTATTGCGCTTTCTGGGACCAGATATTTCTCTCCTAGCAACTGCAGTTTGCATTTGGCTTTTTTAATGGCACTGCTTCAGAGTGTAGATGGCTCTGTGGTAAGTGGTTACGTGCAAATGAATCACAGTTACATTTTATGTCTATAGTATTCTGTAGGTAAATATACAACAACAAAAAAGTAGGTGCAGGTCTTTTCTGAGCCTGAGCATTGACTGATGTGTAACTTTGTACCTAATTTACTAGACTAATTAAGTTTTTTAGTCCCTTTATAACATTAAAGTCAGTTTTCGAATCTGTCAGAGTTTATGTCAGAAGATTTCTCCCTTTCCAGAAAAGGCTAATCCTCCAAATGGTTTTTGCACATAGGCAGTGTGAGCACCTCCAGGACTACAGGAAGGTTAAGACTTATGTGGTTTGTTTTCACAATAAGAATTTATTGTAAATATTTTCTATTTCAAGCTGAAACAATATTCTTAAACCGAGACTTAGAGGAGAGAAAAGAGGAGGAGGAGGAGGAAGAAAAATTATGCTGGTTGGAAGAAAGTTACAGAGCATTAGAACTGCACCGAAAAAACACAGATGTGCTGGTGAGAATTTCTCGATGATGGGGGTGTGGAAAGACTTCCATTATGCATTAAACAAAATGTTTATCAGCATCATTTTTGCCCATATATCCTTGGGCAAACAAGGCCTTAAGGGCTGGATTAGAATAAATCTTGCCTTTCTTGTCTTTGTTCAGCTCAGATGGTTTCAGTTACTCCTTTGGATCAAATGTAGGTAATTAAGATGAGACTCATTACCTGGAACTTTGGCCATCCAAAGATTGTTGTTTACGTAGCTCCTCTCTATACAACAGCAAAACGCAGGAGCAAAATCAACAGAAGCATTAATCTCAGGCTAAAAAAAAAAGTATAAAAATGCAAATCCAATAATGAGAATGTGGCACATGTTTGTAACTCAGGCCTACCCCAGCCGTAAGGAATGTGACAGTCCAGCTCTTGTTGTATTTCTACATAAAACACCTTGTACCTTTGTCATAGACTAACAAAGAGTCGAACCATCTTTTTTTTTTTTTTTTTTTAATGTATTGTTTATATTCTAAAGGCATATTTTCTTAATCCTTTTGTCTCCTGTTGGTTGGTATTTAGGAGGCTGCATGCTGGGCTTTGAAAAATCTGTTCCTGTATCAACGCAACCTTGATGAGAAGATTGGAGATGGAGATGATCAGTCAGTGTTAATATCTTGAACTGTATTTTTGGAAATTGAAAAAACTTAAAGCCTAAATTAGGCCATTTAGGGTCTCATGTTTCAATTCTTTTTCTTTCTTGTTTTCTAATATATGATGAAATGCATGGTGATAACACTTGGGAAAGTTTTTTTCTTGAAAGGTGTACTAACCTTGACTCAGGCAAAATTGCTAGTGTTTTAATGAAGGGTCAGAACACAGTGCAATAGAGCTCATTTTTACAGTTCACAGGGACTTTCTTCTTCAGTGGCAACAAGGATAGGGAGGATTAAATAATGTAAGAGTAGGGAAAATAGAGAAGATTAAGCTATCCAGTACATAAGGAGTGCTCATTTTCCCCCAGATCAGATGAAAAGGCATAGTGGAGGGGGTGCTGCCTTGTGAGGGAGGATCTAGGCATGGATGAGTCACAGACTTTAATTTTACTTAAACTATTTCTAAGAGTTGTTTAAAGTTTTTATCACTGAAATATTAGTAAGCCTGTTTTGTACACCTTTCTTGACCTCAGGTCACTTGGAAAGCATGGTTCCAAATGAATTCAGTGAGATTCAGAGTAGGTTAATAGAATAGTTTGCAAAAGGCTTTCTGTCAGCTGTTGCTCTGGAAACATAGTAGAAGCCAAGTACAATCATCTGAAAATGTAGTTATATTGCTTAATACCTTTTTGGGAGACTGAACTACAGTTAGGAAGTAACTGCTGTAATATGGTCAATGTGCAGTGATATGTTTGTCTCTCTGAAAGGTTCCCAATAGACAGAGCAGTGATGCTCTCCATGCTGATGCACTCCTCTTCAAAAGAAGTGTTTCAGGCAGCTGCTAGTACCTTGGCAATTTTGACACAACAAAATGGTAAGAGAATTTAATTATCTTTGCTTTCTAATTGAACAGAAAGCTATTGCTGTAATATTAAAGAATATTTAGTGTGCTGTTGTATGAACGTAATATTACCTGTCGTTGGAGTATTGTGCAGTTGTGTTTAGTAGGAAGTTTATTCCTTGCTTTGAAAAAGCTATTGTTGTCTAGTATCAAAGAGAGTATGTGAAAGTAAAGAGCTCTTTGTCAGTTTATGTGTTGCAATTGCTATTTTTTGGATCAGAAGACCAGAAAAGAGTGTGTTCTCTTTGTATGCTTGTTTAAATATTTATCACGTTTGAATGTCATCAAGAGGAACATTTGTTGAAAATCACGTGAGTAAGGATTACAGCCTGACAAATACCATTTCCTTGCTTAACACAGGGGATTTGAGCAGCTCTGTTGACTTCAGTGAATCAAATCATGTGTATAAAGTTAAGGATGTGCATAACATATTTCAAGATTACTTTACTCCTGATTGTGTCCCTAACATGCTTTCCTAACCTTTTTCAATTTGCAGACCCCCTCAAAATTTTTCAGTGGAGATGTGGACCCCTGAGTAGAATATTTAATACCAGTTGGCCTGCTTTTATTAGATACCTTTCCCAGAACTCTTTGAAATGTTTATGGACCTCAAGTGGTTTGTAGACTACACAGTGAAAACCACTGGCTAGATAGGAAGAAAAGGTAGCAGTTAATTACCATTCTCCAGTTTTTATCACTAGCTTACCGAGCCATCCAAGTACTGAAAACCTAACAATGGAAAGGTTTTGTAGTTATTTATGAGATGAATATGTATCTGTATTGAGAAATAGATCTCATAAATGTATCATATGTTATACCAGGTACTTTCATAACATGTTGCTGACAAGTGGGCCTCTGATTCCCTTTGGAAGTCTAAAGCAAATTTTGATTATGTCTTTTTGTTTGTTTGTTTTCGCTTCCTTTTTTCCCCCCCCTAAATTAATGTGTTTACACCAGAAATTATAGACATAAAGAAGCTTAGGAAAACCCTCTGGCACAACACAGCATTGCTTGAATTAACCATCTGAAGTGGATATACTGCACTGGGAATGATAAGAATTGGTGGTAGTTACTATAATAATGCAGAATATTTTTATAGTGTTCTGCACTGTATTGCTAGTTACAGCTACAACATGTGCTTGGGTACTTGAATTTTTTAATAAATATTTCTGTTTTGAAGCCTTAGTTTGGAATTTAGAAGGCTTTTTTGAAAGTTCTAAATTCAAGCTTTCCTACATGATCACAGAGTGCAATTAAGAGGAAAAAATGTTTATGAATAAACAGTTTTGAAAAAAAACTGTAAAGCTGTATATTCTCCTTCCCTTAAGTTAAATTTATGTAAGCAAAACTAGTAGATGTATTTAAACTTGATAGGCATTCAGGAATTAAAATGCTTTTGATTAAGCTGTGCAAACAGAAGTCAGCTTCAGCTCAAATTGTATCTCATTCTAATTTCTTCTTCTACAGAGTGTGTGTATGGTGAGAAAAAAAATGAAAAAAGGGTGAAAAAAGTTAGCAGTTCTGTTGGTTTTGAGAACTGTACATAGTGATTTATTTACAGGATGCTTGCTATTTTGTGTTGCAGTAAATATTAGGAAGACGCTTTTGGCTAAAGGCATACACATGAATATTTTGGATATAATGAGGAAACATCCACATTCCCCTGAAGTGGCTGAAAGTGCTTGCAGAATTCTGAATCATGTTTTCGAAGGAAGGTAATATAGTTAGAAATATGTGGCCACTTCCAAAGTGAAGGTTTTTGAGATTCAGTGCTGTAAGTGATTACATTCCAATTTTTGACCATTTCACTGATGCTAAAATTGACCACAGGCTGACAGCCCTGTTGAAAACGTGGCATTCTGTAAGCCCTATAGTCAAATGCTCAGGTGGATACGTGTACGGGGAGCTGCGTGTTCTTCCCTTCTGGGCTCTTAAGCGGTGAGGTTTGAACAGACTATCACTATGTCGTGTCCCCTCCTGTTAGCCACACTGAATTCCATTGAGAGCTAAGAAATTGCCAACAGTATTAACTCTGATTATCAAAATAACATTGTGTTAATGCTACTTTTGTGCTGGCTTTTGCAAATGCTCTAGAACGTGACTGGAAAATCAAAACTCGTGACTTATAAATACTGCTATACAGGGTGGGAACACGATTCCAAGTGTTTTGTCAAATTTTTCCAGCTTTCCCTGAAACCTTTATATATTCTAAGCTGTCTGTGAAAAAATTGCAGACTCAAGATATAATCACAAAATTTCTTGTAAAAAATTTTGACTTATAAAGAAGAAGATCTCAAAACTTCTGTAAACGTGTTCACGGGAATAAAAAGTATTATAAAGTGAAATAATAAAATAACCTTAGAAGTGTATTAGTGGCCTTTGGCTACTGCCATTTCTATGAATCCTAATGAAATAGAGATTTTTAATTTTTTTTTTCTTCAATATTAGAACCTAACAATGTTAATTAAGGACGCAAATACATGTAAAATTTAGGAATGCCTTAATGCATTCTTTTTATTTAATTATAAACAATATTTTTAGTTTCCCTCATCTGGATATAATGACAGTAGCTGTATCAGAAGTTGTAAAAGCCATGAGGAAACATGAAAAATCACACTCTGTACAACTGGAAGCACTTCGAGTCCTTTCACACTTTCTGATGCCTGGTAAGTCATCCAAAAATATAAACAGTGCAGCATCATACACCAAATCAGAGAACAGAATTAGATAGCTGGGATTTAGTGGTTTTTTATCTAATGAGACAGCTTTTAATGGGGCTTCAGAAAATTTACTGGAGTTCTGTACACAGCAGAGAGCAGCTGTAACTCTTTAAGGACATATAAGATGGAGGAAAACTTTTGAGGTCTTGCACGTAACAAACCAAAATTACCACTGATTTCCCCTTGATTTCATCACCAAAGAGTTTAACTCGGAATGAGTGTGGAGCTATTGCTGTGATAGTGTATTTTCATCATAGACACCCTTTAAGTGAGAGCAATGGTAATGACATCGACTTTATTGTACCACAAAGTGCCATTGTTTTCATATTATCTCTTGGAAGGAACATAAAAATTGGTCCACTGACACCAAAAAAATAAAAACAGAGATTTAAATATATGAAATATATTATTACAAACTATTTTCTACAGAAAAAGAAGAGTCAAACTGACTAGTTTCGAATTCTTTTAAAACACCCTACTCCTTAAATGGCATCTACAGTGGGAAAAAGATGTTGTTAGTTCTATACCTTTGATAGAATGTGGGGAAAGTGTTAAACTCCTTTCGGTTTACTGCTGCATATTGTGTTTTTTCCTCTGATACTAAGTATGAGAGTACAGACGGGGTACTGATATTTTTTCAGAACAACTTTCTGTAAGTACCTCTCAGTAGTTCTGGTTGCACACTGACAAAACTAGTAAGTCTGAAACTAGTCACTTGGCTAATGTGCTGTCTGATTGAAGGTTTTCATTTTCCTTTTATTCTTTGAATTTTCCACCTAATACTGTTTTTTTTTTTTTTTTTTTTTTTTTTCAATAAACAGCAGGATTAGGACTTGATAGATGTAACATGTAGGCAAAGCGCTTTCTTTGCCGGCATCCTGGAAGTGAGGTCCTTCTAAAGTGTAATCAGCTGGATGTTGCAACTTTCAGGTTAATTAGGGAATAAAAAGTAATTCATGGGGAAAATAGTAATTGGAACAAATATGAATGCTGAAGTGACCTTTAAAGAATTTCTGGGTACTTTCTGTAGTGCCACTTGACTACAAGTGCAAATAGCTACACAAGAAAGGTAAATCTGAAAGAGCTTTCTTTGTTCTCTTATTTGTACCCACATTCCACTTAGCGTCTTCTGTGGGTAAAAGTTAACCTATGATGTGCAACCAGCTGAGAAAGGGCAGCTAGTTCATAGCTTCTCTATAGCGTCTCCTTTCCAGAAGGAAGTGGAACTCTGAAGTAGGTATCAGGAATACCCAAGAAACCCCACAGGTCAAAGAAGTAATGCATTTTGGTGTACCTTAGGCAAAATTCTTCGGCGTGATTTTGCATTTTCACAGTAAGCAGTAAGCAAACGTATGGTGAAATCATCCTTTCAAACACAATGTGCTCACACTACAGTGTAAACCTGGATGAACTCCAGACTCTGTAACTACAGCATTCTGAAAATGTAAGATCTGAAACATGCCCTCTGTATCACCTGTGTGTTCTGTCTGATTGTTATATTGGGTTAATAGTATTGGGTGAATACTGGGGAGAATATTGAATCTGTTATTCTGAAGCAGGCTGTTTTCCATTGTTGCAGATACAAAGAATGAACACCAGAATGGTTCTTCCAGAGATGTGGGCGATGCTGCTTTTGCACTTACAATAAAAGTCATTAAAAGCCAGTGTCTGTTGGAGGGAACTCATTCGTTGGTGCTTAATGCTTTGAACAGGGTATAGTTAAAGCTTTATTCTGATGGATTTTTTCACTATTTTACACTTGTAATGATGAATCGCTTGTAGGTTTTAATTCTGCATTGATTTTTCCCATTGATTTGATAGAATTAATCTTAACTCCTGAGTTTCATTTATTGTCTGGGGTTTCTTCTTACTTTCTGTTCTGATCCTTTATACAGTAACACTAAAGCATATTTATTTTAAAATGGCTGGGTTTTTAAAAAACATAGAGTTTAGTTGCTACTTTTTAATGGACTAGCTTATACATCAAAAGTGTCCTCATACCTGCACCTACCTAAGTTCTACACGTAGAACTTGGTGGTTCTTTAATACAGCTTTTATGGATACATTCTCCTTTACTTTTAACAGAACAGTGTTGCTGTCTCAATTCCTTTCGTTATTCAATTCTGTAACTTTTTCCATTCACTGGAAAACAGAATGATCACAGTGCCTAGAAATGGAAGCTGAAAAATGAAAGGCTGAATCAGACCACTGAAAATAAAAGAAACACTGGGCACTTTGCACAGCAAATTAACCTTAAATCCTAGTGGTAGGAAAGGCTTAACTTTCTAGAATTCATGACCCTCAAAATAATCCCACGTTTGCAAGGTTCACATGATGACAATTAAAATGTAGCAATTTACAGGTTTTTAGAAGTCTCTCAAGAATGTTAGGCTTGCTAAAAACCTTCAGTCAAGGAAATCTATGTCTCTTACATTTATTACAAAAGTCAGGGCAAATAATTCATCAGCAAAAAGAATGCTGGAGTGGCTAAAGGACATTTCTTGATCTGAAGATACGGGATGCAGGAGTTAACACAGGAGGCAAAGTAATTTTTACTTCAGAATGTGTTACAGTCTCCAGTGCTCCATGACCATCCTGACTGCTTTTTCTGACCCAGATGGTTTGTGTTTTGGGGTGCTCCAATATCAGCCAGAAGAGGTAGAAATTAACGTATGTTAATGAAAAACTAGAGAAGGAATAAGGGGGAAGATGGGTAAGACTCCACTGAAATGATTTTGCAGATTTGCGAGTCACTGTGACAGCTATGCACACTTTCAGATCTAGGCCTCATTTAGGTTTCCTCCATGTAGAAGTGGGGGAAGATTGGGAAAAATAATCTTCAATAACTGTTGTATTGCTATATAACTAAGCCCCAATCTTGAAAAAGGCAATAGGTATGGTGCTTCGTATCTTTTTCTTTTCCTATGTTTTTTCAGCTGCCACCATGTTTATCACTGCGCTGGTTCTCAAAGAACCCTGTTTCTGGTCCCTTTTGACCACAAAGGAAGTACATTTTCTCACTCTCCTTGTCCTAGCAAAATGGTGTGAACTTGTGAATGGTTGTACTGAAACTTTAAGTAAAAAAAAAAAAATCCCACTGTCCATTAGAAAACCAGCTGGGGAATATTTGCAGAATCAAAAGTAAGAATCTGGGAGGTTATGAGTGGCTGAAACTGATGGTTGAAAAGGAAACTTCTTTAAAATTGTCATTATTTATTGTCACATTGGCTGTATTTATTGTCACATCAGCTGTAATTTCACATGCTCCAAGAAAAACAATCATTTGTTCTTGAGAAAACCCCAAAACCAGCTTTAAGAGCAACCAACTCTTATGTTGCCATTGTAAGCAGAACAAACTTGATCTGATTTTATATTCATTTCTCCATTAGTTTATTGGAAATCCTAGCATTCAGAAGTGTGGATTGAAACTACTTGCTTCTGTAGCTGAGTGCACTGGCGCACTAGAAATTTTAACCCAGCAAGGAGCTACTGACACTGTGCTTCACACCCTGCAGATGTATCCAGATGAACAAGGTAGAGAATGTATTTTATTAGTAGAGTGTGAATGATGTAGTAGGAGGGGCTTATTAACCATAGAAACTGCAACTGGTCTGTTATGCTCTTTAGTACTGGATGTGATGTAGGTTTCATGGCAGTGCTGTATAGTCCTCAGGTTCATCCACTTCATAGTTATGCCTGGCCCTGTAATAGTTCATGCAAATAACTTTCAGGTATATTAGTAATCTAACACTTTGAAAGTCATGGGTTTATTCCACTCAGAACATCTGAATAATCAACATTATTAATCCTTCTTTTTTCTTCTAGACATACAGCGTTTGGGTTTGAATCTTCTATGCTCTTTGATTACAAGAAAGACATTGTGTATTGCAACTATGCATGTCCTTGCAAGTGTTCTGGTTTCTACTCTGAGACGATTTAAAGAGGTCACTGAAATCCAGATGCATGTATGTGTTATTTCTGCATACAAAGATGAAAGTGAAAGGCGAAACCTTGGAAAATTATTTTAATGTCATATTTGAAGTGTAATTCCTTATTTTAATTACTTCGTTTTGATTTTATTGCAATTACTAAATTAGTTTGACTTTATAATTAGACCAACATGTTTGTCATAGAGTTGGTTTTCTTGGAGCTGTATATTCAATCCAGAATATGTAATCATAGGTTTAAGTGTATCTAAGTCTTCTGAGATCTGCAAACTGGAACAAATTTCTCAGTCATAGCCCATCATTTAGTCAATCTATAACCATTTAACGAAGTACTATAATCACTTCTTTGAAAAGTAATAAAAATCAACTTATTTCCCATCCTTGTCACCAGCCATAAGCTTAGTGTAGGAATGCTGTATTTAAGAAGGATATTACTGGAATACTGTGTCAGACTTTGGAACTGCTGCTGAATATGGAAGGAGAGTTCTTACTCTGCCTACAAACATTCCATCCGAGTCATGTGAAAATTTGGTTTCCTCTGCTGCAAAAGCTTTCACTGTTTGTTGCCAGTTTCACTTTTCAAGTGGAATGATGCTTGCCTGTGAGATCAGCTTCCTGTGAGAGTTGCTGTACTTCTGTTTCAGATCACATAATGAAAATACCACAAGTACAGCCTCCTTTCTTTACTGCTGCTTTTCCCCCAACACTTCCAAGTTTAGCTTATCAGCCAGCCAGTGTAGAAAGAAATCAAAATAATGCGGTGGAATAAAGGAAGTTACTTAAAGTGGTTTAGTCTCGGTTAGGTTTGGACAAAGAGTCCATAATTTATGCGGTTCTTCCTTCTACGCAAACTTTACTTGCAGAATCATGGCATCATGTTGTATTTCTTTTTAGTTTTCAGATACACCTGTTAAGTGTTTCATTTAGTGTTTGTATTTTTTTCAGATTGAAGGATTACAGGAAACACATTGGGACAGGGGATGCATCTTCATGCCATGTCCTTAGGAGGAGATTGTTTCCACTGTACATTTTCAGGAAATCACGAGTACTTTAGTTACTGCCAGGCAGGATGTTGTCAGATATTATAGTGCATAATTTAGCTTTTCAAAGTGTCAGTTAATGTCTGTTTAAGTGGGTCAGCTAAACAAACATGAAACTACAGCTGTAAAAAGACAGAGATGCCAGGTGTTTCTGCCTTCTCTCCTGATCTTCTTTGATTTGTGAATTATTGAATGTTTAAAAGCAAGATAAAAAAAAATAGAGCACATATCTTTTGGTTGAAATTTTGATTTTGTTGCATGATCTGTTTAAAAACCACACTTTTTAACACTGCTAATTTCAATCTTCTTGTTATGTTCTTAGGGATTTCATGCAATCTTGTCAATTCTTTGTTTGTCACCTTGTTTTGCAAAGCTGCTGGTCCATGAATCATTTGACACAGTCATTTTCTACCAGATGTCGATGTGTTTCACTGACAAGCGAGATCGACAGGTATCTTCTCTCTTTTGACAGCTCTACAACTGAAAAATGATGGTACTGGTTTTGTCCTAACTTTGATTGTTTGTCTTCCCATTCAGTTTCAAAGCCTGTGTTGTAAATGTTTTGCTAAAATAGCTGAAAATGATGATTTAAAAAATATGATGCTAGAAAAAGCATGTATTGAGTACAACAGTATTATGGCAGAATGTTTACTTCTACTGGGAGCTGATATCAATAAGAAGACAAAGACAAACTCTTTGATCTATCAGGTAATCTATGGAAATACATGTAGTTCCATTGCTTTAAAATTTGTGCTTTTGGATTCCTTTCTCTTTTCATGTAAATATACGTTTGGCAGAACAGAGCAGCGATACCCAGCACAATGTAACTGTGACCTGAGTGGTGTTGCTGCATTGGTACTCACAGTGACTTAAGGCTCAGCCTGATGTTCACTTAAACACCCTTGACTTTCCTGAAGCTCATAGGGTCACTGTTACCTAGAGTGATCCCACAATGCCAGTTCAGTCCTGGTGCAAGATCACTTTCCATGCTGATTGTTTACCCTGTTCGCACGCAGATCTGGGTTCAATCAAGTGCTGACTCAGCCTTAGCTTTGGGGTATTTCTGAAACAAGCTTTAGAAATCACAGTCATTTTTTTCTGAACTAATGAAGCATAGGTGCCATCAAGCCCATTAGAGCCCAGTCAAAATGGACCAGCAGGCAGCACTGTGCATAGATAGGTTTCAGTGTGCTTAGACCCACTCTGTTCTAGACCTGCAAAGAAGACTTTGCCCTGGAATGGTGGGGTTACTTAAAGATTCATACAGTCATCAGGTTTTGTGCTGATTTAACTCTTCTGGTTAGAGTTCTGAATTTTTATCAACA
>JAAGNO010017959.1:41495-66185 GCA_033439905.1 Ceryle rudis
TTTGTACTTAAAATGGTACAGAGTGATGTGCAAAAGAATAGTTTGTATGTTCTAGTCGTATTTTGAATTGACTGATAAAGATAAGAAAGGGATGATGAGTTAAACCTGCTTTTTCTTTTATACCATTTTAAATTCCAGGGAATTCGGAAGCTGACATTTAAAACTGACTAGAAGCAGGCTTGAAATTGTGCTCTTAAGTGAATGCTTAGCATCCTATTGTTCATAGGAATAATTCCAGGACTGTGGTAGGGGGATCGGTTTGAGAATCTGCATATATTTTTCTTTTGCTCTAAGTTTTATTTTCATTTGATGGAATCACTCCATGGTGAGTGAGCATTACTTGTCTTTTCCTTTTGTATGATGGTTATCCATGGCTGGGCGATGCAGTGACATAAAGATTTTGCATACTGTTTGTTAAACTTATCTTTTTCACACTTTTCACCTTGAGCAGTGATGCAGGACAGAGGGGTTACAGGCAGTTTAGTGTTGATGAAGACTATTTCTGATGTGTTCTTTTCTGTTCAGTACTTGCTGGTGTTCTTGCTGCACTGCTCCAATGGCAACTAGGAGAGGACCTTTTCCTTTTCCACGTTGTTGGGTGTTTTTAATGGAAAATACTGTTGTCCCTCTTATTTTACCAACCACATTATTAATCTGGAAAGTATGAAATCCAGATCTCCAGTGCTTCCTTTTAGAAAAAGATGATTTTTAAATATTTCTATTTTGAAATAAACTGCTCTCTGTATGCTATACATATGTTTCATATTTGTAGGCTGATGCATTTTTACTGCCTTGTCCAGTCAAGACTACTATGTGGGATTGCAGTTTAAATTTACTCTGAATAAAAATATGAGATAGTATTTCAGATTCCAAACTTATTTAAAAGAGGTATATTTAAAGAGGGAGAAACAGTTTCTTTTTTCATAATACTGATTGTTTTGACTAAATTGCTCACATTTTATGAGGATACAAACAACATCAACATTCACTATTGAGTTAATTGGATCTTACTAACAGGCTCGAGCTTCAACATCCCCCGTCATTCTTGTTGGCACTCACCTGGATGTTTCTGATGAAATGCAACGTAAGGTCTGCATGAGTAAAATAACTAGAGAGCTGTTGAATAAGCGAGGCTTCCCAGCAATCCAAGATTATCACTTTGTGAATGCGACAGAAGAATCCGATTCCATAATTAGACTTAGGAAAGTCATAATAAAGGAGAGTCTTCACTTCAAGGTAAGCTACATATTGTTTGTAATATTGGAAAGATCCCAGTAAATACATTTTTAAACATTAATTCACATAGTTAGATATATTTTTAGTGTGATAGCAAGCTCATCATGCCTTCTGTAAAATGTCACTCACAGCAGAATCATGAAGGAAAATCACCTGGTTTGTTTTCGTTCTGTTTTCTACCAGAAAAATCAGCTTAGTAAAAAATCTCAGCTAAGTTACATTTTCAAGCACCAGGGATGTAAATGGAATATTTAATTAAAAAATAGATCATCTTTTTCTTATGAAGAAATCTGATCAAAAACTTCTTTGATGGATGACAGTATAGAATTGCAATAATAAGTATTGCGAGATTACAGGGACCAGGAAATTACATTCTGTGATTTCTGAAATTCAACTAATTCTTCATTTGCTGATTTCATTTTATATACTGTGAAACTATTCCTAGAAAGAGGAAAGTGAATTAGAGCAGGAAAAGAAGACCCCTTGGACTGAATGATCCTCCTAAATTGGAGAATCTGCAATCATAGTTTTGTTGTCTTCCAAAGTCATCCCTTCCACTCATTCCCTGCTATCTCCAGAGCAGGCTATCTGTAGCCACAGCATGAAGCTCTAAATGTGAATGACCAGCATGAAGAGACTAGCCCAGGCCTGGAGCTTACAGGACAGAATCCAATCTGCCAGTAAAGAATACATATATTTTTATTGTTTCATTTATACAATGTCAATCATGTATAGTGTCTTAACATATTAAAGAGAAAATGTAATGTGTGATGCTACTGAAGTCAAGGCAGAACTTCCTAAATCAGCAGAGCCTAAATTTCTTCTGAATCACTGCTCTGAAGATTTTATAGAGCAAATGCCGTATTTATGGGCAGCCTCACGCTGGTGGTGTTACAAAGGAGAGAAAGAGTGTGCATGCCTCTTATTTCTCAGAAACTACCAGCTTAGCCACATCCATAATCTGCCTAACTTCATTCCACAGTTGAAGGAGTAGCCAACCAGTGTTAACCGGGTGGCCTGTTTGGGTGGCATAGATTAATTCCACTACTCACTCATCCAGTAGGCATGAATAAGAGCCGGTGTTTGTGAAGGTGATGTAGCCATGTATCTCACCATACTTCTTCAACACTCAGGAGAAGTTCTCCTCTTTGAAAACATTTCATTCTAAGTCACCTAAAGTTTGTTTCTGTAACATCCACACCTCTTGCAACTATGACTTAAACTGATGTTTAAGCTTCTACACAAAGGTAAGGAAGCCTGAAGGAAAAGAGATTATTTCTATGAATAATGAGGTAACTTTGTGAAAGGGGTGTTACAAGGTACCTGCTTAGAAGTCAGACAAAGTGAGTTAAGTATTCTACACTGTCATCAAGTACTCTTGAGTCTTTGAAGTTACACAAGGTACTAATTACATTTTTCAGACATAAAAATGCCACACTGCATTGGTGTTTAACTTATTTGAGAAGAAGATTATAAACTAAGGAGCCAGTTTGGGAATGTGGGAAAAATTGTTTACCATTTCCTCAAAACAATTACTAGCTCAGCACTCATGAAGAATGACAAAGTGGTCAGATGCTAGCTAATACCAAAGGTCAAAGGATGTCTCCAGGAAGGAACTTGGGCTCAGGAAACAGAGACAAAGCACACAACTGTTTCCGCTAAGTGTCTCTAACCTGGCTAAATTTTTTTCTTCATCTCCTCTTGTCCACTGATGATCAGCAGTGGAGATTTTAATTGAGCTACTACCTTTTCCCCCCAGTTTATCTGAAGACATGTCTAGAGATATTACAGATTACTAGAGGTATCATTTTTTTATTAATCTGCCTGTTGTTTTGTGCAGATGTGAGATGGATGACTCATCTGTTCATACAGTGAATATTTTCCTTTCACTTCAAATCAAAGCTTCTCTTTGAAATTGTCTTCTCAGAAGACATCCTTTTTTATTTTATTATATGCATGTAATATGCAAATATTTTCTTCTTTGATTATTCATTTATAGAAGGACATTTGTATTATAATACCAAAAGAAGAATTAGTTACATCTACCTTTCAGGTGCCACATTAGTCAATAAATGAGTATTCTTGTTCCTTCTTGACTAGACATATCTACCTTACATCTTAGTTTTATTGTCTGCATTTCACATGAAAAAAATAATACATTTAAGATTATTATTTCTGATTATACAGATCAGAGATCAACCAGTTGTTGGTCAACTAATTCCTGACAGCTACCTGGAGCTGGAGAAGAGAATTTTGCTGGAACGTAAAAATGTCCCAGTTGAATTTCCTGTGATTGATCAGAAACGCTTACTGGAACTGGTACAAGAAAGCCAGTTACAACTGGATGAAAATGAACTCCCTCATGCAATTCATTTTCTGAATGAATCGGGTAAAGTATATTTTCAGCATATGTTTGTTGGCACTCTGTGGCAAGTCAGCAGCAGACGCTTTTGAATCTCACGGAAGTGCTGAGCCGAAATGCTTAAACTTGGCTAACATTTGTTTGATAATCCAGATTGTTATGTATTAAAAGTATTCCATGATGTAAAGAAACAGTACTGTAACAATTTATATCCCTTACCTCTCCTTGTAAACATCATACCTGCTGGTTAGACAGCAGAGTTTCTGAAGAAAGATGCAATTGCTTTAATAGCTTGGATAGAATAGATGAATAGATTAATATATGTAACAGCTTCTCTCAGTGCTGAACAGGCTTCATAAGATTAAATAAGAAACCACACAGAGAATGGCTGTTTGCAAAAAAACAACTCAGATTACAAATCTAACAAAACATCTGAAAATAAAGGTAAAGCTGAATGAATCACAACCGTGTTCTACTCTTGAGATATCGACATAAATTTAATAGCTGTGTTTATTACTCAAATTGCTTATGTCAGGTCACGTGAGAAAAACAGCCCAGAGTGGGATGTTTACTTTGGTTAATATGGAGCTTGAAAATGCATTGCTAATTCCAGTATTCTTTGTGCAGGTGTTCTCCTTCATTTTCAAGACCCAGCACTCCAGCTAAGAGATCTGTATTTTGTGGATCCCAAGTGGCTATGTAAAATCATGGCACAGGTTAGACTCTGGTTACTTTTTGTATCTACATGAAAAGTTTTCCCTGTCTGAAACCACTGTAACTTACCAATAATTCTTCACCATTTCTGTTTCATGATCTAGAATTTTATCAGGGCCCATATTGTTTTACCTGGCTCTTTCTGTTTGCTTTCTAGACAACTGTTTGTCTCAGTGGTTCTATGTTCTTATGCTGTAATGTCCATTATCATTTAAACTGCACCAAACACAAGTATACATGTAGAACAGAAAAACCCCATGGTGCCAAGTACTCCTACAATATGTTGTGATAGGTTGAAATGAAAGCTGGAATTTTGGATCAAGGTAGTATGACTAGGGGAATAAGGGTCCCTCATTGTATGCTTAGTACTGATGGCAGAGGGAAGTGAGCGACATGGATGCACATGTTGGGATGGGAGAGTAGCAGACTGACTGCTTAAGTGAAACCATTGAAATAGTTGTCTAGAAACAATCTTAACATTTTTCATATATCTATTCAGTTTTCCTAACCTCTGACACTTTACCTTTCATTCAGTGCAGGAAATGGGATGGCAGAAATGTAAGTTTGAGCCTTTAAAGCTGGTGGGATTAAGAGTGAGAGGAGACCTAAGAGACCACAACACACAGTGAAAGCTATTGAAGAATGGTAGCACAGAAGTGGCTTGGATAGATTAAATTTTTTCACTGCTCTTGCTGACTACCATTATGGAAATGTTTGGTTTCACTGTAAAGCAGAGTCCATTTTTTCCCCCTAAATAACATGCTGCTACATATTTCAGAGAACAAAGTTTATCAGGAAAGTGCAATCTAATGACAACTGTACGCCTGAAACTGTTTTGCTTTTTTTTGAAAGATTCTGACAGTGAAAGTGGAAGGCTTTTCTAAATATCCTAAGGGAATTGTAAAGCGTTCAGATGTGGAAAAATTCCTTTTAAAGAAGAGCAAGTTTCCTAAGATCTACATGTCACAGTACTTTAAGCTTCTGGAAAAATTTCAGATTGCTTTGCCGTTAGGAGAGGATCAACTACTAATCCCAAGCAGGTAAGCAAAGAGCTAAAGCTGCAAGTGGCAGCCATAGAGATCGATCAAAATAAAAACCTCCCATCAGGCTAAGTAGCTCAGCTGATCTTCAAAGCTATATGAAAGCGTGTCTTCGTACACTACATTTCAGTAAATGTTCTCAGCAACAGGTTACGCTGATCTTGTAGCAGATAAAGCTTATATTGTATTAGCGTGGTGGGTAAATGGAATTTATAAATGATAAAATGCTTTATGAGGATCGTATTTCTTCTACAGTTACTACTCTTTGAGACATCAGCAGGAAGATTATCATTTAGCTTTAATTGCAGCGTGCCAGCATTACAGATATTTGCTGCAATATAAAAGATAACCATGAATTTCTGATGCACATTTGCTTGGAATGAGAACCACAGTCAAGATACTCAGAGGAAGTTTCTCCTCCCAACAGTGTGGTTATCAAATGCCATGACAAAAAAAGTGTTACAAATTTGCATGTGGTCTTTTTGCTTTTGCTGAAGCAGGTAACACAGTTTCTCTGCCTCAGTTGCAGATTTCCCTAATAAGTTTAATAATGCTTGTGTTGCTTAACGGCGAGAGTGCGTCATGGTTGCACTGATCAGAGATTCTACATTCTTCAAAGTCCTCGCATAGGAAGATTTTATCTGAATGTCTTGCCTACCTTACATGCATCTCAGCTTTTTCTCACATTTACATTTGATATCTAATGATTGTTAGTGAGGTTCCGCTGGGTGTAAATGACAGCAGAACTTCATTTTAGCACAAGAAAGCAGAATAAGCAAATACAGTAGCTGTCTGCTCCCTGGTCGTTTGAATCATTCACTCATTAATAGTACATTTTACATAATAAATAATGTATGTCATCAGTCAGTTTGGATAAAGTACATCATTAAATGCTGCCTAATATTTTTATTCTTTCAGTTTGTCTGATCACAGACCTGTTATAGAGCTTCCCCATTGTGAAAATTCAGAAATTATCATCAGGCTTTATGAGATGCCATACTTTCCTATGGGATTTTGGTCTAGGCTGATCAACAGATTGCTTGAAATATCACCTTTCATGCTGTCAGGAAGAGGTAAAATTGCTTCAAAAGCAATATTGTGCATGTTTGCTTTAAATGCCAACACCTGCTTGGTAAAGCTGCGCTCTCCAACGTTGTTTTGCTTTGGCTATTTTCTAACCATTTCACAAATGTGAGAAGAACAGTGGTCGCTTTTCTAACTTAGAAATATATGATATGCCTGATCTTTAGACTAATGTGCAAAAGAAAGTGAAAGTTGTAAGCAGCCTATTTCTCTCCTACACATGCTAGAGATGGAGGAAATCATATTTGTAAAATACTGCCCTTCACTTCTACAAAGAACACAGAAAAGGGTATGTCTTCCACACAGAAAAACAAACTGCTTTTCTTCTGGTTCATCGATTCTCATTTCCTGAAAGTCTAAAAACTTTGCTTTTATCACAAAGGCAGGAGGCATCTTTAATTATTTTCCAGTAATTCTGTGCTTGGACATGAGATCTATTTGATGAATTGGTACTTTCATCTTTGGTTTTTTATATGTGATTTATGAATACTGTGACAAGTATGAAAAATAAAACATTGCTAATGCTCTACAAATATGATTTTAAAACTACCTGGTTTCCTGGTATTTGATTTCCTCCTGAGCATAGAATTGCAATCACATTTTGCTATTTCCTATGTGTGATAGAGGAAAAAATTAAATCACTGATTTTTTTTTCATATGTTGCCTAAGATATTCTGTGTTTGAACATGAATGTAGCTAAGCAGTCCTGTCACCCCTACATGCATCACCTGCTACGTGACTTACCATCTGATTAAATATTTAGTTTGTGGATATGCCTTATAGAACTGAACACCAGTTGACATATATTTAGCTTTTGTGGGGCTATTCTGTCTGCAAAGTTGTAGCCTTTATTTTGTTTGTCATTGAGATAGGCATAAACCTACAATCATAATGAAATTTTCAAGTAGCATCAATTATTCTGAATAGTTTAAAATATTGCATTCATATTGGAGATCAGCTTTTTATTCTAATTTTGTATTTTCCAGAGCGAGCTCTTCGTCCTAATAGAATGTATTGGAGACAAGGTATCTACTTGAATTGGTCTCCTGAAGCTTATTGTCTAGTGGAATCAGCAGTATTTGACAACAACCCAGACAGTTTTTTGAAAATTACAGCACCTTCTTGCAGAAAAGGTTAATTATTCCTGAGCCTGATTTTTGCTCCAGTTTGATTGCAGCTTGGCATTTTGGTTAAGTTTTGCTTTTGCCTTTGGAATGTAGAGTTTAGCTCTGTAATTACAAGTACAGCAGACTGAGGCTGTAATTTCCCTCTTTTGGTTTCTTAAAGGGTGCATCCTTTTGGGCCAAGTTGTGGATCACATAGATTCTCTTATGGAAGAATGGTTTCCAGGTTTGCTGGATATAGATGTATGTGGTGAAGGGGAAACACTGTTGAAGAAATGGGCTCTGTACAGCTTTCAGGATGGTGAAGAACACCAAAAAATACTACTTGATGACTTACTTAAAAAAGCTGAAGAAGGTATTTATTTATGGCATTTGAGATATATAGAGATACATCTGTGTGTAGATGAATATACACAACGTCTCCTTTATAACATTTGAGTACATCACGTTACTAAAAAAAGCTTAATTTCTGTAAGAAATAATTACAGTATGTCAAAACCAAATTGTTCTTTTTCTTATTCAAGAACTGTCTGTGTAAGTGTAGATTCATAGAATGGTAGGGGTTGGAAGGGACCTCTGGAGATCATCGAGTCCAACCCCCCTGCCAGCACAGGAACAGCCAGGGCAGGCCACACAGGAACAGATCCAGGTGGGTCTTGAGAGTCTCTACAGGAGACTCCACAAGCTCTCTGGGCAGCCTGTTCCAGGCTCTGTCACTCTCACAGTAAAGAAGTTTTTCCTCATGTTGAGGTGGAACTTCCTGTGTTTCAGCTTGTGACCATTGTCCCTTGTCCTATCATAGGGCACCACTGAAAAGAGACTGGCCCCTTCTACTTGAAGAAGTAGAATATGGATAGATTGCTGCTACTCTGTATAGTTGTGTATAAATGGCAATAATGAAAAGAACTGTTTTGTCACGATACTGATTATGCAACTTCATTCATGGAATTGAATCCAGCTTGTAGTAAAACCGATACTCGATCTTTTGGTTGGGCCTCGTACAACAGTAGTTCAAACGGCAGTGTTCAGGATGACATTCTACATAGCAACAGAATTCTTTCCTTTTATAGATAGAAAAATAATCTCTTGGTTAGTCTGGTGTTGCTGCGTAGCAACTGTTGCTATCGTATTTGGTTGGTACATGTACAGAACCTTGAGAATACTTAAGCATGTGAGATATATTAAGTTGAATGGCAAACTTAATTGGTGTTCTGTTCCATATATATGTATTGTATGTTTGTGTGTGCACATACCTATATACGCACACACATGTATGAATTAGGTACATTGGTCATATGCAGTCACAGAGATCCATGAACCTTGCAGTGACTTATGAATGATGAATGCCCTTTTTGTTTTTCAATTGCTTCTTTTGTGTTAATTAGGTGACCTTCTGGTAAATCCAGATCAACCAAGACATACCATTCCAATAGCTCAGATAGCTCCTGATCTGATCCTGGCTGATTTGCCTAGAAATATTATGTTGAACAGTGATGACCTGGAATTTGATGAAGCTCCAGAATTTCTCTTGGGTAAGCATTATTTTGTAGGGTTTTTATACAGATCCTACATAAACAAATCTATTGAAGTCAGTTCTGCAACATACGGAAAACATATTAGAAGTCTCTTTTCTGGGGAAATGTGTTTTTTAAGGTATTCTGAATTTCAGGTTTGGAATTTTGATTTTTCCATTAACGTGTATGGTAGGACACTGGGTTTTATGTGTTTAAATTACTGATCATGAAGCTTAACACAGTAGGTGATTCACACATTTTAAAATCAGACACTGTCAGCTATTTTTTTGAGAAATCTTTGATATCACTTTGGTTTTAATATTATTTTCAATTTTACCGTTGAAAAGGTGACGGTGGGTTTGGATCTGTGTACCGTGCATCCTATGGTGGAGAAGAGGTCGCCGTAAAGATTTTCAATAAACATACTTCTCTTAGGCTCCTAAGACAAGTAAGAAACATTACGTTTTATTTTCTGTAGTGCTGCTCTTGGAATACCAACCCTCCTGAAAGTTGGAAAGCTTAAGTAAATTGCAAAATTCACTCCAAAACATTTATGTGTTTACTTCAGAGCTGCAGAGGTTATGCTATTTTCAGTATTTCATCTGATTTTACAATTTACAGGAGCTTGCAGTGCTTTGTCACCTCCATCACCCCAGTTTAGTGTCCCTGTTGGCTGCTGCCATCCGTCCCCGGATGCTGGTGATGGAATTAGCCCTTAAAGGATCCCTTGATCGTTTGCTACAACAAGACAATGCAAGTTTAACTAGAACACTTCAGCACAGGATAGCTCTACATGTAGCTGATGGCTTAAGGTAAATGTGACTTCTGTGGTGCTGTAAAAACAGGGTACAGCTGCAAGTAGGATATACTGCAAATTCAAATCTTCTGTTTCGTATATGTCAAACAGAATATTCCCCGGATCAGACAAATGCTTTTATTTTTATGATGATTAGCTGATATATAACACATAGTTTTGTTAACCTGTTTTTTTCTGTTAACAAGTGATGCCCATGTAAGTGGAGAAATAGCAAGAGCTCTGAGTGGAATTTCTATGTGACTGTTCATTTTTTATTAAAAAGTCAAAGAGGTTAATTTTTAAAGTTCTGAAGGTCCATGAGTGTCCTCAGAAGCTATTGAAGTGTGACTGTAAAACGACAAAACCTGAAAAGGAGCTCCAGGACCAATGAAGCTTAAAATTCTAAGATTCCATTTTCAAACTGCCTGTGACAGTTCAGATAAAACTTGGTCCTAAAATACTGCAGTGTTTATGTGCCAGGAAATAGTACTTCAGAACAATTGTCAAGTCAATATCCAGTAAGGCAGTGTTATGTTGGTAACGTTTGACATTTTTTAACACAATATTTAACATTTGAAAGCACGATTGGCTCTTGCGGGAATAGCACGTTCACTGTGTGTTTGTAGATGCATCTCTGAATTATAAATGCTTTCAATAAATACTTTTCTGATCAACAGGTACCTGCATTCAGCAATGATCATCTACCGTGATTTAAAGCCTCACAATGTGCTTCTCTTTACCCTGTATCCTAATGCAGCTGTTATTGCAAAAATAGCTGACTATGGCATTGCCCAGTATTGTTGCCGAATGGGAATAAAAACCTCTGAAGGCACACCAGGTATGGAAAAATGTTTTGGTTTACAGTGCATTATGTTAAAAAATATCTATTATGTTTTTTAAGTAGTTGGTAAGAAGTAGTCAAATGTATAGTCAACATCCTGAAATGGAACCTTAATCTTATTACAAGTTGTGATGCCAGTTTTATACCTCTTGGCCTTTCTTCCTATTCATGTTTTAACCCCTCTTAGAAGAATCAAGGAGTATAATAAAGGTTTTAAGAGGGAAGAACTGAAATTACATGCATTTGTTAGAATTTTTTGCTGTCTGGTTTTACCACGGTTACTGTGATATTGAAATTATACTGCTATAATTGTTTGCTGGTTTAATTTTCAGTAACGCATAGGTAGGTCTTAATTTATTCTTAAAGGCAATAAATACCTGCTCTGTTCTCCAACGTTAGAGAACATAATAGCATCCATTTTACAGCACTGAAGTATACAGTAACTTTAAAAAGTCCCTCTGGGTCTTGGAAATTATGCATGAGGATGTGACTTCAAATGTTAAATGCTGAGCCTTCAGTGAAGACTGCAGACTTGCCCTTCATTTTCAGTATTCATTGATAAATTAATTACTTTGTGTGTGGTGATGCGGGAACTCTGTAACTGATGTACTGCCCACTTCCTTTAAACTGATTGCTGATATTTTTGGAGGTCTGCACATGCAAACTATTGCCAGCCCTGAAATAGTGTGCCATTTTTGGTTTACTTCCTGTGACATTTTCATCAGTAAGTGTTTGCTCTTAAAAGGATAAAGATGGCCTCATCTTGCTATGAATCATAACTATTAATGAATGATTTATTTGCAGGATTTCGAGCACCGGAGGTGGCCAGAGGAAATGTTATTTACAATCAGCAAGCTGATGTTTACTCATTTGGCTTGCTGCTTTATGACATTTTAACAGGAGGTGGTAGAATAATGGAAGGCTTGAAGTTTCCAAATGAATTTGACGAATTAGCAATACAAGGAAAGTTACCAGGTATGCCTCATTTCTTAAAGTCTTAACATGGAAGTGGACCATTTGTCCTGCCTTCTCCAAAAATACCACCTCTCCCACTTTATTTTTATCTGACCGTGATCAGAAGAGGAGGTTAAATAGGAGCAGTTTTTTGAAGCTTCTCTGAATTTCATATGGTCTTGAAATAGTGGGAAAGAGGCATCTGTTCAACATCACATTGGTTATAATTCCATGGCGATTTCAAGGAATCTTTTGTGTGCTTGGGACTTTTATCCAGACCTAGCTAAAATAGACGTTGCTGAAGGTACCTTCTAATACCATGTCTGGACTTTACCCTTACATATTACTGTGACAACATGTGTCACGCACTAAGATAAACACAATTCCACTCTGTTCTTTGATCATGGCACATTACATTAAAGTATCTATTATTGAGAATTAGATTTTTGTAAAAAGAACTTGAAATCTTATTTTGGAAAAAAAAAAAAAAAGTGCCACTACCTTAAAAGAACAGCTACCCCTTAATGTATTAATTAATTATGTATTAATTGTATTAATATCTAAATGTATCTAAATGTATTAATTAATTCCCTTTTAACTTGTAAGGAGTGTGAAGTCCCTGCCCAGCTGCTTAACATTCTTCATATTCCATCTGCATTACAATATGTAGCTGTTGGCTGCTGGAAGGGATTAAGCACGCTGTCAGGCTGGATGTGATGTAGTCAGCTGGTCAATGTAACTCAGTCTTTGGCAACTTCTGTATGAAGAACTACTGCAGTGCTACTTCAAAGTACTACAAGCTTAGTGTGTGCTGTTCCTTTTTATTTATTGCCCTGCAGTAGTGGATATACTCATGAAACATTCTTTCAGACTGACAAGTCACTCCATCTGAGAAAGGACAGCAACACACTTAATCTGGCACGACTTCTCTCTTAGGAGAGACAGAGAGTTCATATATGTTTTACTCCTTGAGGAGAATAGTCCCAGTTCATAGCTCGGACAGTTTAAACCCACTCCGTGAAGAGGCCATCCCAAGAACTGGTGACCAAGTATCTGTTGAGTGCAGCTGTCCATTTGGCTGTTTTCTGTATTATGAGCCCTGTGAAATAATCAGAAGTGTTAGTTTTTGGAGATAGTACAGTTCCATCTGTGCAAATGCTCATCATTTATATTATTTCCAACAAAAAAAAAGGTCTGGCATAGCTCACAGGTAACGATGTCTATCATTTTCTGAACAGAATATTTTCATTTGCAAGTATTTATCATTGATGTTACTTCTGTCTAATGCAGGACTGGAATATCTGCTGCGGATTATGATGAACTAAAAGGAAAAACAATACAGGCATCATTATTCATAAGTGATTGTTCTTAGAGTGCACCTGTTGTCATAAGATACATATTCAAAGCACTGAGTGGGATTTTAAGCTTGTATATCTTGTAAATACTATATGGAGTATATAGTTACATAGTATAATACTTCTCCAGTATATGAAGAACTATTGGCTTTTCGTCTGTATTCCATATACTCTGCCCAAACACGGAAGATTAAATGTGGAAAAAAATGTCCCCAGGAATTGAAAAGAATAGAGACTGAAATGACTTGCCCTTGAATAGTCAGCATGTATCAAAACACAATTCACACATATCTGTGGTCCCTGTATTTAGAAAAAGGTAAAGCAAAACCCCTTTACTTTAACTGCTTTTAATCAAAAGGACTCTAGCTCTATCATTTCATGCTCTAGCATTTAATGGCAAATGAGCAATTGCAAGCAGTTTATGCTGACACTACCTAAGAGTATGATATTTCTTTGAGAAGCTTTATAAGAAGTTGGATGAATTCTTAAAGTAAGAAGAAAGTTATTCAGAAATCCCATTTCTGAACTATGGTAAAGGCTAATTAAAAAGTTATCTAATTTTATATTTTAGATCCTGTTAAAGAGTATGGGTGTGCCCCCTGGCCTAAAGTGGAAAATTTAATTAAAAAGTGTTTGAAAGAAAACCCTCAGGAGCGACCAACATCTTCCCAGGTACTATTCAGTGTATTTATTTGTATTTTTGAATTAGATGATACCATGAAGTTGTGCTTTCTAAAAAGGAATGGGACATTTAAGTTAGTAAGAGGCACTGGGTTTTTTTCTGTTCATCTTCCGTGGAATTGAAACAGCCATGAAATACAGCCTGCTCTTGGCATTCAGGATAAACTGTTCCATTCAGATCGATCAACCATTTATTCTAGCCTGCTGGCTTTCCCTCTGTTGCTGTATACTGACTGTAGTGAAAATGGATTTGGATTACTTTGCACTCCTTACTAGAGCTATGGAAAAAGGAGCCTACAATGTAGTATCAGTGCAGTGAGCCTATGCTGATCTGTGTGTATGAGAAGAGGAACAGCGGTGTGGATCTGCAACCTGCTGTCTCTTACCACATCGCAGTGCTCTTCGAAATGGGTGAAATGTTCAAACATGTCTTAACCCTGGTGACTTCCTGAAATTTTATCAGAAAAATAAGAATCAGTGTAAAGTCGCTCAGTGCACAAAGATTTCTCATTAATTCTGGCAATAGAAAATGTGAGCAGACCTGCAGAGATACTATGTCCATATTCCACAGACCATTGTTCTCCACTGCTTGTTATTTATCACTGTATAAGCCATTGTTATTACCACGTGCATGCTGTGCCTTTCTTTGTAGGTTTATGAGATTCTGAATTCTGCAGAGCTTATTTGTTTGATGAGGTATGTTTCAATACCCAGCACGTCCACAGCAGAGTGCATGGTAGCTGCCAATCAAGGCTGCAAGAAGGCAGGAGTCTGGATAGGCAATGGGAACACAGAAAAAGCACAACTTTCGTTTGTTAATTTAAATACAGATGGACATACTTGTGAGGTATGTGGGCAAGCTGCCATTCTTTCCATTTTTTTGGCACCCAGATGTATTTCAGAAGAATTAATTGCATTTTAACAGCAGGATATTACTTCTGGAAAGACAAGCTCTGAGAGAACAAAGATTGCTCATGAGTGAGTCATCATTGTATCCATGAAATGAAGCAGAAAAGTGGTCGTTTTTTCCTCTCTTCCTGCCATCCAGCCTGAACTTTCTCACAATACTATCTTTCCGCTACTGAGTTCCTTTCCTCCACTCAGATGGAAGCTATTTCTAGCACAGAGGCTAGAACAAAGCGTGATAGCCCTTCTTATCTCAGTCTCCCCTAACAAACCAGCTAGTCTCTTAATGATGCCTCTCTTCCCATGGATGCCACCTCATTTGTGCCGCTTTGGGTGATACCCTCCAGCTCTTTTCATTTGATTTTTACTGTAAATCTCAGTCCTGTGCTGTCAGAAAAAGGAAAAGGTTTTACGCATTTTCTTTGATGTGCTGTGATGACCACGTGGCCAGAGCTGAGTGTGACTCATCATCAAAGTTGCTTAAGTTGTATTTTTGTCTGCCATCTGTTGACCATGATACATCTGAATTGATAGCTTTGGTATAAATTATAGGATGTATTTTTCTAAAACTAAAATGAGAAAAAGAAATATTAGACCAGTACTTTTATTGATAGCAATTAAGCTGAGTGTATATTGCAGTGTAGTTCCTTAATTGCTTAATTCTCTGATGGCTTTGAGACCTTCATTAGAATAGCAAGGGACAGCATTTTTTTCAGCATAGAGATTATGTTTAGAGATTTTCCTGCGTACTGGGAACTGTCTGAGCACTTTGAAGGTAGGTAGCACAGTTGAAGATGTATTCTGATAATACAGAATTAGATTTCTCAAGGGCAGGGGTGGGCAGGGGGTGAAGGGGTAGGCTTTGGTAGGCTTTGGGTCTGTCTGGGGTCTGAGAACATTATATTTTAGTTTTATTATCAGCAATTTACTAGCATTTGCCCTCACTGAACTCATAACCAGGTTGGTTTTCTTTATTTTTTCTGACACAGGATATTGCAGATAGCAAAATTTTAAGTTTGGCCTTAGTGACCCTTCCCACTGAGAAGGAAAACTGGATTGTAGCAGGAACCCAGTCTGGTTCTCTGTGGGCAGTTAACACAGAAGATGAAACGAGAAGGCATCGTCTGCAGAAAATGTCAGATTCCATCACTTGTTTATACTGTAATTCTCTTTCAAAGCAAAGGTAACTCAAAATATTTAAAATTAATTGATACATTTTGAAAATATGACTAAACAGAGATTTCAGAAAATGCCATGTGTACAGGTACACAGTTTTGTTTAGACAGCTGCTTCTTTTGCCTGTATTTTCACTTAATTTTGCACCCGTTGCTGGAGACTATATTCCTGACCACAGGTGGTTGCATTTGCTTTTAGTGTTTAATGAAGCTCTTGAAATACCAGAGGCTACTCATTTAATTTTTTCTTACCTGATTAAGGCATCTCTAGATTTCATTATTTTATTTTATTTCAGCAAACAGAAGAATTTCTTCTTGGTAGGCACAGCTGATGGCAAACTGGCAGTTTTTGAAGACAGAGCAGTAAAGGTAGACTTGTTCTTTGCTGTCTGTTCTAAATACTATCAGTAATATGTAAAGCAGCTACCAACAGTAGCTTTATTTCATGCAGCTTACTTCTAAATTGCTTCTCTGAAACTAAATATAATTTTCTACTGCAGTCTTAGAGGAACTGCACATGTTTTACAATACCTGTTTTAACCAGAATTAAGAGAGGGAAATTATATCACATTATAGAACCTTGAAAGGCCAGGCAAACTGACTACATGGTGACATTAATGGTTGTTATAAAGAATTCTAACGATTGTAATCTCCTTTATTTATTGTGGTTATAGCTCCTTTTTCTTTTTGTTCACAATATTTTTTTTATAGAATAGTTACCTTCAAAAAGACAATATCGTTTAGATTTTCTGTAGGTCCGAATTCTGTTCACAGAACAGCTAAAGAAATGGTGGGAGCTGTTTATGTCACCTGGTTCCTGAGGGTTAGCTCCTGACCTGTGCAATTTAGAGCAGTTATGGAGTTGCAGTGCATTGCAGAAGTAGAACATGGTCCAGTGTGGGATGTCTCCAAGATGAGGATGTGACTTTCCATCCAGTTCTTGAACTGTGCCAGCAGTTGCAGAAAGTGTGTCTGTCTGACCTCTGTTCTGTTTCTGCTCACAGAGGCTGTTACCTATGGGACATCTATACTGAGACTATGGTGCTTTTCAGTCTCTAACATCCTGGAATGGTGCTGAAGTGGTTCAGAAAATCTGACTGTGTGAATTTAATTCAGCAGGCTGCATGGCCTTGTTTTAACAGTTGCTGAGTGTCTGTCTACTCAACTCTAACGGAGAGTATATTTTGTCTTGCAGTGTAAGGGTGCTACACCTCTGAAGATACTCACTATAGGAAATGTTAGCACACCACTGATGTGCATAAACGAATCCTCATACTTGGCTGAAAAAAATATACTCTGGGGAGGCTGTGGAACAAAGATCATTGCCTTAACTAGTGATTGCTCTGTTCAAAAGCTCATTGAAACAAAGACAAGTCATCTGTGAGTTTTTTTTAATAAGTGATGTTGCTTGGCTCTTCTGTTGATTTTGTTAAAGATGTCTGGCAGTATTTTGATGTCTTGTTCTGGAGCTCATTCTTTGAGTTCTCTTGTTTCTGTTCTTTCCTTCCATAATACAGATGGAATATGATGTGCATTAAAATAAGATCAGTGAGTAGTGTTTAAAGTATTCATTGCTGCTTTTAAACAAGGAATATGCAGTCTTACTGTATAAAGGATTTATGAAGAGAGTATCTATTCAGAAAGCATATAAATGCAACCGTTTATTAAGAATTATACACACACACTTAGCATAGTATTTGTCCGTACATTTTTGTCAGTATCGTATGTGTGCCCTACATAGTTAATCCTGTAGGATTGCTGACTTGGCATTATTTAGAAATTAGAGACTGAAGTTTCTGGAGTGCGCAGTAACTCACATGGGCACATTCTGCTCTGAAGTTCAGGGGAGTTTTTTCCTGAGCAGGGAAAACAGTCTTTGATTTTATGCTAGTAGATATCATTATTCTGGGAAATTAATGAGCTTTGAAATAATGTGTTAATATAAAGCAAGAAACTAAAACTTAAGTAAAATGCAGTTCAATGACAAGATGCAAAATATGTCACGGGAATAATTTGAGCTTTGTGAAGGCAAAACTGTATATGGTTTTGAAAATAAAGTTGTCAAAACCAAGTAACATTAGGGAAGTTACCAGTGTTACTGGGTGTCTGCTATCAGGGTCCTGTAATTTTGAGCTGTTTTTCATGATGAATTGAAGAGTCAGTGAAAGGAGATAATGCTGTTATTTTGCAGGGGTAATTGTCTTTGATATGTGTAGATGAGTGACCCCTTAAGGTCATGTCGCCCTGTGAGAACTACTGAGTGTCTCCAAACACTGAGAGTGGCAGGAGAAAGGTGGAGTTTGCTCTGCTGTGATGTGAGCATATGTGATTTGAGCAGACAGGTGATAAAGGTTTATTAATGTTTTGGACATGAATACACCTACAAGGATATCATCAGCATAACGCCATTGCTGTGACGGTTTATGTCACACTGTAGGAACATTATAGCGAATTCAGTTGTATTGCCCAGTTGGGTTCTAAGGCAGAATGACTCTGTAAGAGGTAGAGGAAAGCTAACCCCACTCAGAATAGTCAAGTTTTTCTACTAGATATTTTCTGTGTATCTAACTGGAATTCTCTCTTCTAGGTTCTGTCATAATGCTTACAGTGATGCAAACATTATTTCCATAGCAATAGACAAATCCATCTACTTGGCAAAGAAAAACAGCCATTTTGTGGAAATTTGGGACAAGAAGACAGAAAAACTTTCTGAACTAATTGACTGTGCACATTTTCTGAAGTAAGTGCTTTATTACAGATTGATGGCCTGATGCACAGGAAGCTGAATATCAGATTGTCTTTGCTAGCATAGTACTTTAGCATGCTGGAGGTAAGGAATTTGCCAGGTTCTTTGGGAAAACGTGGAATTCCTTTCCTCTCTTATGGCCCAGAACTTCAGAATATCCCATGCAGAATCTCAAATTTTTAGGACCCTTATTATATTTCACAATTTCTCTATGATGTCTGAAAGATTCATTTAACTCTGCACAAGAAGGGAGAAGGTCTTTTGCTGTTCTTCAGGTACTAATGCTTTTACATCCAGTTACTTCTTGCATCCCCTGAATAAGAACATCCTCTTTCCAGTGCACAGATTCAGTAGGAGATCAGTGTTTTATTAACAGTGACAGTGATTTTCATTCACATTTAAATTGTTCCTTTTCCTTAATGTGCCACATACATTTCATTTTCATGGCGAGGTTAGGAGCAGCTCTAGGTGTGCCTCTCCCATTTTGCAGTGACATTATCCTCCTACAGACTGTGAGAAAGCAGAGAAGTATACCCTGCCTCCTGTTTGAAGGTATATTGAAGAAAACCATCTGACTTTTAGAAGTCCAGTAGTTCTCATCCCAGTTTGTTTCAAGTTAATCAAGTGATAGGCATGAGTTTTTTGCAGCTTGTCTTTTGAATAATTGTTTAAAAGGCTGGTATTGACAGAGTCATTTTAGCAGTTGTGGAATAGTGTGCCACCAGTTCTAATCCAAATTGTCTCCATGCTCATAGGGACAAAGTGGAAAAACTGAGTAAGGAATCTAAACATAAATTGGCTTACTCTGGAAGAGTGAAGACAATTTGCCTGCAGAAAAATACTGCACTGTGGATAGGAACAGGAGGAGGACATATCTTGCTGCTCGATTTATCAACACGTCGTCCTGTACGAGTTATAGACAACTTCTGTGATTCTATTAGAGTCATGATAACAGCTCAGCTAGGTAAGTAACACCATCATGTGATGAGTACTTTGAAACCAGTGCCGAGTTTTGGATTGCTGGGTGCTCTTTGGCATGATGTTCCAGGAACAGATTAGCATTTCCCGTGTTTTGTTCATTCATTCTGTTCCACTGCTGTCATCTTAGTCAGTGTCAGACGCTCCGGTGTTAGCTGAACACCAGCAGGCTGTCATACCTGTGCCCGCATAAAACAACAGCACATGAACACACCCCACCTTCACTGCGTCCCTGTGTCATCCTTCAGCACAGCTCTCACCATCTTCTGTCCAACAGTCTTCATCTTGATTTGTGTCTGCCTGTGTTCTTTCTCCATCTTAAGTTTTATGCTTCTGGCTTCTCTCCCTGTGGAGCTTTTTAGTTTTTAATAATTTTTCCTCAGTTGTTTATTGCCTAGTTTTCTTCTCCCATCCTTATTCGGGAATGGTTCTTTCAGGTTTGTGTCACTGGGAGATGCTAGCAAAGCTGGGAGAATGCTAGACACTTGGACTCAGGGTGCAGACTTGTACATATGTGCTGCTCCAGTTGTTTCGAGCTGCTGCGGACAGACAGTAGTTGTGGGGTTTCAGTGGTAATGACAAACAGCCAGAGGAGTGCAGTTGAGTATGGGGTGCTTCTTGGCTGTTGTAACTTTCACCTGTACACATTCCTACATCTCTCCTAAAAGTAATAAAGGCCATACCAAGTTGAGAGTTCATTGCACTGCAGTGGTGGGTACATTCAAAATACACACTGCTTCAAAAAGTACTCTGTGGCACAATATGTGTGTTCCCATTGCCTACCATTGTGTTTAGAAAAAAAACCTCTGGAGTTGCCTTGTCAGTGGGATTTTAAGTGTGTTTGCTGTCAAGAAAAAGAGGGTGAAGCTGTTGTTGTGGACTCAGAAACAGACCGTAATCCTGCTGGCAAACTTCATAGTTGCAAGCTGTGGATGTTTTCTCACTGTCATCATGAACTTAATTTGGGGGTTGTTTTTCCCTTTCTGGCACCAGAAGTGTCTGTAGATTGCAGTTAGCTCGTAGTGCTGACAGTGTTGTATGAGTCAAAAACTCTCCTATCTTCCTCTGACTTGCCTTTGCCTGAGACAGCAAGATTGCAGAGTCTGATCCGTCCTCAGTTGTTAAGAGTGCCAGCTATAGAGTCCAGATTCACTAGCACTGCATTTTCAGTCCTCCTAGTCCTGATAGCTGCAATATTAGTACTGTAAAGGTGTGTTTTATTTTTAGCATTTTGTAAAGAATAGTTTCTATAAAAATGAAATTTCTGCCTGACTTATTACAGTCCTTGATAGGCAAAATATATTCGATAGAATAACACAGTGTGATTTAAAAAGCCTTGAGTCTCATATTCTTTGTTTCTGGTCATCTCAGCATCTTTAATCAAAGTTTTATGTATAGAAAAATTAATGCTTCAGAAGAAGGAGTTTAGCTGTGTTTGCACAAATCTGAAGAATGACACCTAAGATTGATACATGCAGTTTGATGTGTACTTTTTTCTTTTGATCTTCTCTCCTAGAAATTATTTATAAGGGTTGGGTTTTTTTCCTAAATTCAAGGACTTCATTTATAGTGGAATTTTCACAGAATCACTGAAAATGGTACTGAGGCTGCTGAGCAGTTCTTCAGTAGGAACTTCAGTAGTACTGCTTGTGTGAAATGAGAGAAGATAGAGGGAATTACGCTTTTTTATTAGTTTCATTTAAGATTAAAATACATGATGTCAATCACATGTAAATATTTCAGGGAAAAGGGATTGCCAGACTTTGAGACATCAGTTTTGTCTGTAGTTCATATATGAATATGATAATGTCTTTTTCTAATTCTCTCATCTAACACATTGACATGTAATAGACATGAGACTTACCGCAGAGAATTGTTTATATCTAAATCTGCAGTTCATTTTCCAAGTGAAAATTTAGACTTCTTTATAGTAAGAAAGGCCCTTAGTCTGAATAAGAAACATTATGCTTAAAGTTATGGTCACTTTTCTAAGGAATATGGATAGGCAGAAAAAAACTAAAAGGGATGAAAAATCTGAGCATGGAAGATGTGTGTGGTTCCTACCAGCCCCCCATCTACCATAAGCAGATTTGCATCAATATCAAAGGAGAACACAGTGCAGATCTCCGCAGGGCAGGAAAAATCTTTCTCTGCTGGAAATGTTTGTTGATTCAGAGGAACGTATCATGGGAGACAGTCTGCAGTGTGGTCACACAACATTTCCAGGATTGTGACACTCACAGTAAACCAGACTCCAGTCTCTTTATACCCCAGAAACTGACCCCCTCCTAATCTTTTCCCTGGGGGAGTGTGTAAGACTTCACATCTGAAGAGGTGTGGGGCGCAGTGCTGCAGCTGGGATGTCTGCAGATGGAGGGGTTTTCATTCCTTGGCATCACCCAGGTCCACGGGCTGGGTCCTGTATTCCTTCCTGGCCTACAGCCAAGGGCTCACCGCCCTCACTGTGCCTCAGTAGGACAGGGAGCAGCTGCAGCAGGAGAACAGGTAACAGCTTCCATCTATCTTGCGAGGCATTTATAAACATGCCTTGTTGGGAATAACCAGGAAGTTGATACTGAAACACTGGCACATTCAACTTACCTCTCTGTGATCCAACCACTCCTGTCTTCCTGGTCTTTTTTTGCATTATTCAGTAGGCACCTTCCTATGATCCATCGCCTATTTCTGCTTCACTGCTAACTCTCCTTTCCCACCTACATGCCATAGATAGTTTAGAACACTTTTAATTAGTTTGTATCATATTTGGTTGGTTTATTTTTTTCATAACCAAACTGATTATGGGCACTTTGTGTTTCTGCTGGGCACTGGGACTTCATTTGCAACCGGTCCCTTCACTGCGACATCCGTTTCCTGTGGCTCTTGCTCCCTCTGCCTGTGGTACATAATAGGGTGCTTTGTTCTTAGCTTGTTCCACAGGCTGGCCGGCTGAGCCAGGGCTTAGGCCTTTGAACCCTGATAAACCCCTACATTAAGTGGAGACATGAACTATATTGTTTTGATGTCTGGGTTTTTCATGGTTAATGACTTCAAATAAAGGGTCCGGTTGACTGAACTCTGCATTCTGTCCTCTTAGTGGCATGCTGTCATCTACTCTTTCTGTCCTTAAATTACAAAGTTGCCATTAAAATTAAAATTTGACATTTTATTTCTTTGAAAAAGGGACTCTCAAGAATGTGGTCCTGGTTTTGGGATATTGTTACAAAAGCGACACAGAAGACAACAAATGTTACAAAGGTACCTGAACTACTTTCTGTTAATTTCTGTTATTAGTGGAGCAGACACTGTTATGCTTGAGTACCCGCTGAGAGTGGTTATCATCATTTGATACATCATTATTAGTTTTTGTTGTCTTCATTATTTCTGGCTTCCAAACAAATAATAGCTTCCAAAAATGGATGAGAGGAAGCCCCTATTTGAAGTAAATATAATATAATATGGTATAATATAATATGCTGGAAATATTTGGAGAGTAAATGTCACTGTCTAATTGCAGAATTTATCAAATGGATTTCCAGAGGGTTCTGTGCTAGACCAGGAAGCCTCAATGTTTTCATGGATGTTGTGGAATAGTGAAATGTGCTTTTCAGATTTGCAGACAATTCTCAGCTAAGACAAAGCCACAAGCACACTGGAGGGCAGGATTAGAATTCAAAATGACCTTGATAAATAGAACTAGTGGTCTGGAAGGAGGTAGGATTCAATTCAATATGGACAAATGCAGGACTTTTTACTTAATTAGGAATGATCTGTTGTACCAGCATGAGGAAACGATCAGCTTAAACAGCAGTGCTGCAGAAAGAGGGTTATAATTGATTGCAGGCTGAACATGAGTCAACAGTGTCACGTTGCTGCAGAAGAGGCAAACACACCAATCTCACACCAATCAAAAGTGGAGTCTGTAAGACATGAGCTAATTCTTACACTGTGCTGAGTGCTGACATGACCTCTGCTGGAGGAGTGCATCGATTTGGGACATTGCTGAGTGATCTCGACTATTAGAAATAGATCCAGATCCAGTGTGCCAGGCAGGACCAGGGAGGTGATTGTCTCTCTGTACTTGGCGTTGGTGAGGCCCCACCTCGAGTACTGTGTTCGGTTTTGGGCACCGCAATACAAGAAAGACATCAAGGTGCTGGAGCAGGTCCAGAGAAGAGCAACCAAGCTGGTGAAGGGCCTGGAGAACAAGTCCTGTGAGGAGCTGCTGAGGGAACTGAGGCTATTTAGTCTTGAAGAAAAGGAGGCTGAGGGGAGACCTTATTGCTCTCTACAGCTACCTGAAAAGAGGTTCTAGAGAGGTAGGCTCTGGTGTCTTCTCAGAAGTAACTAGTGATAGAACAAGAAGGAATCACAGAATGTTAGGGGTTGGAAGGGACCTCAGGAGATCATCAAGTCCAACCCCCCTGCCAGAGCAGGATCACCTAGAGTAGGTCATACAGGAACACGGCTAGGCAAGTTTTGAAAGTCTCCAGAGAAGGAGACTCCACAACTGTTCTGGGCACCCTGTTCCAGTGCTCTGTGACCCTCACTGTGAAAAAGTTTTTCCTTACGATTTTGTGAAATCTCCTATGTTCCAGTTTACATCCATTACTTCTTGTCCTATCACAGGACATCACTGAAAAGAGCCTGGCTCCGTCCCCCTGATACTCACCCTTTATAAATATATAAACATTAATGAGGTCACCCTCAAGACTCCTCTTCTCCAAGCTAAAGAGATCCAGCTCCTTCAGCCTTTCTGCATAAGGGAGATGCTCCACTCCCCTCATCATCTTAGTGGCTCTGCACTGGACACTTTCTCCAGGAGTTCCCTGTCCTTCTTGAACAGAGGGGCCCAGAACTGGACACAATATTCCAGACATGGCCTCATCAGTGCAGAGTACAGGGTTAGGAAAACCTCTCTCGACCTACTAACCACACCCCTTCTAATACACCCCAGGATGCCATTGGCCTTCTTGGCCGCAAGGGCACATTGATGGCTCATTGCTGGCCTCAAGCTGCACCATGGGAAATTTAAACTGAACATTAGGAAAAAAAATGTCACTGAAAGTCATTGTTGTCAGTCATTGGAACAGGCTGCCCAGGGAGGTGGCTGAGTCTCCATCTGTGGATGTGTTTAAAAGCCATCTAGATGTAACGCTTAGGGATATGGGTTAGTGGTGGACTTGGT
>JAAGNO010017960.1:0-12678 GCA_033439905.1 Ceryle rudis
CTACCCCCACCGCTCCCGAGGCCGCGGGCGTGAGTTAACCCGCAAGGACTTAGCGGGCAAACGGAGGAGTCGAGTAACTCCTTCCTGAGAGAGGGAAGCTGTAAGTAGTACTTAAGTGCGGGTTGTTCCTAAATCCTGCCTGACGTTGGGCTCTGCCTCCGGGGGGTAAGCAGCGACTGCAGCTCCCAAACTTCGTGGTTGGCCTAGCAGTAAAGCTTCCTCCATAAGCCTCAAGTGTTAAAGAAGAACACTATGGTCGGAGCCAATGACAGTGACTCTGGGCGACTCCATTTAGGCTTTTGCGGGAGGGAGCAAGTTAACTCGCTAAAGCTATGAGAGGAAACCCGCTACAGAGCTTCACGGTGTTTTGTATTGGCAGAAGCAAAGGAGCCTGTTCAAGTTCACCGGTAACTTGTTGATACTTATGAACTTAACTGACGGCTGCACTGTTAGCGGTGTAAATAGCCGTGAATCAAACAGATTGCTGCAAGCTCCTTCTGTATGAGACTTTCGGGTAATAGAGCTACTTCCAAGGTACTGTAGCAGTAGTCAGTGCTTGAGTAGTTTACATGAAAAATACTTTTGCACTGGGTGGAAAGCTGCCTAAAGGTAGTCAGTAGAGACTTGAGGTCATTGGACTGCCTATGGAGAATGCAGATAATTAAGTTTTTCTCGTGCTGTAGTCAAACCATTAATTTGATGGTGGTGTGGTGGCAAGACACTGGTGTAGGTAAAGGTGATGAATCTTTGTAATTGGAAGTATCTTTGTAACGTGCATAAACTGACAGAAGCCCTGGAGGGGTCTTTATCTGTCTGGAAACTCAATTCTCTTTTGATGGTAGGTGTTCATAACTCTTGTTAAAGAACTTTCAATTTGCCATCAGCAACTACTCAGAATTGTATAAAGCAGTGCCTGCAGCCTTCCTTCTTGCTTGCTTTCCTCTTGGCCTTTGCATTCTTCCCCCACCCAGAGGTCCAGTTTACATGGTGGCTGAAGAATGCAGCCACCTAACTGCCAGTCTCAAGGTCTACCTGCCTACTAAGCTTGAGGTATCTGCTTCCCCCAGAAGGTGGGAGACATTCTGAGGAGAGCCTTGATTCAAGGCTTTCTTTGCATGTGCTCTCCTAGGCTTTAGTATAAAAGATATTAGCTCCTTTTTCCTTGTTTGTTTGTTTTGATTTTTCCCCTGGTGAAAATGGCCACTGTTTCGTACAAAACTTCATGTTAATACATGTGAAATGTGTTTGTGAAGCTCTTCAGAGGGTGCACCTACATTTCTGCCTAGCTTCTGAGGTTCACTCAAAATGCTGCAGTTCTGTGTTTAGTGCTTAATGGCAATGTTTCCGGATCCAGCAGTTGCAGGCCAAGTAACTGCTCACTGATTTTTCTAGTCAGTTCTGGTGAAGTACTGGTTTGAATTTAGGAAGACTTGGCTATTTGGCTTGTTCTTCTAGGGATATGTCCTGCATGGCCTGTGTGAGGTTTCTGAATCCGTACCCTTTTCATAGTAGAGATGGAATAGTCAGGAAGAAAGCGTCAGTACTTTGTAGTATTTCTTTTCTTCTTCTTTTTTTCTCTATAGAATTTGTTTAGGTTGTATTCCTCGGGGGGAAAAAGGTGATGTGAAGACACTCTTTGTACTTTCCTTGTACAAGCATGAGCCTTTTGGCCAGACTCAACCATGTCTGGAATAAGGGAAGAGTCTTGCAGCTGGTTAAGATCCTGTTAGTTTTCTGAAATTCAGCAGCTGGGTACAGTAAAGGGATCTAAACTTTCTGCTCAGAGGAAGCAAAGGAATAAATCAATACAAAGTTTTCCTTTTTGCAGTAAACCTTCCATTTAGTTCAGTTGACTTGGGTAACTTGGCTGGTAGCTCAGATTAGCTGAGGTTCTGCTAATTCTTGTCTGATCGGAATGCAGGAGAGTGGTTAAAAAGACATCAGTGTGGGGATGTGCAGCTCTAGGAAACTGGACTTTATTTTCCTGATTATAGAGATTGGAATGCCTTGAATTCATGAGGTTTCTTTGAGATTCATGAGATTTCTTTGAGATCTCCAATTTCCCATTATTTTAGGACTATGGGTTGGTTTTTTTTAAGTCAGAAAATTAATTCACATATGTTCATATTCCTGGATACTTCTGGAGTGTAATAGATCTACTGTGCCCTTTACACAGGATATTTCTAAAGTGCAGTTTAATTACGGATTCTTCATGTAAATATGGCCTAGCTTTCCAGTGCACTTCCTTGAAACAAACCTGTCTGGTAAGCTCAGTGTCTATCAATAACAATTTCAGTGCCTTTTATTATTCAATTTGTGAACAGTTGCAGGCTTTAGAAGAAGGGAAACTTGGGGCTTAATTTTCAAAGTAAATTTCTTAGTAGAGATCAAATGAAGAAATGCAAAACTTTGAAAGCTTGGTTTAGAACTAAGTATAGGTATTTGAATAGGCAGCTTCACAAATGTAGCTATAAGAGTGATAGGAAACTCTTATACTGAAAGCTTAAGGAAAAATGGGAGCAAAACAGTGTTGTATAAATAATTAAAGTAGAACTTTCTGAAATACCAGTTTGTTGTTGTTTTTAAAAACTCTGAGAAGAGGAGCAATACTTTTCAATTTCTTTCCACAAAGAACATGAGACTTACTCTGAACTTCTTCTTTATCATTTCAGATGTTGGATGAAAATAACCACCTTATTCAGTGTATAATGGACTATCAGAACAAAGGAAAGACGTCTGAATGCTCTCAGTAAGACATTAATCCAAATCTACGGTGGACTGGGTGAATTTCCATCTAGATCACCATTTTTGAGTTGTTTAGCTCACCTTGTAGGAGAACTGTGCTGTGAAGAACAGGAAAGTACTGCTACAGATAGTATGGTCAAAATTTGGGTTTTTTTTTTTTACTTGCTGTATGATTATCATTTTTGTCACTGAAATGTTACAACCTGCCTACTACAAGTTGATGTCACGATGATGGTGCTTATAAAAATTGGAACTACATAGCCCAAGATCTTTTTCCTCTGTATCATAATTACACTTTGGGAAAGAGTAGTTTTCTTCTCAGACCTTTCAAAATCAGGGAGTGGACCTTTTTTTAGTTCCTGATGGCATGTTTGAAAGTTGCCTGCTTACCATTTGCCCAAGAACAAACACACCTGTCTTAAAAGTTTGATGTGCCAGAATATCCCATGTGGACTTACTGTCTAGTGGGGTCTCTGGAAAGTGACAGGAGAGAAGTGTGGAAGTAGTAAGTGAATTAATAAGGAATGTTTTCTTACCATTACTCTTACCTGGCATGGGAAGATCATTCAACCCTTTTAATTGAGCAAATACAGAGTCATGGGACAGAGAAGGCTTCACAGCATGGCTTGGGTCCCTTACTAAGAGAATTGGTAGTCTGGGAGTAGGAGGGAGGGGACATAGGAGGTATTTTTGCTTCAGGAGAATGATTTTGTTGTAGCACAGTTACTGTATTAAGCAGTTTGCAAGCCAGTACTTAGGTATTTGTAATCTGTTCCTGCTTTCACGGTTATTTTTGTGACTGTGGGTTAGATGTTGAGACTCTGCAGCGTGGTTCTGTAGCAGAAAAATAATTCCAGAGCAGTGTTCCAAAGCTGAGGGTCTTTATGAAATGTTTGCACTGTTCTTGGTCATGATTCACATAAATCTATGACATTTTGTGTTTGGGGACATAACAGAAGAAGCTCTTTTTTCACTCGTGGTTGTGGTGGAAATCACATCAGACACAGACACACTGTAAAAAGTTTTAGAATTCCTAAGAACAGTACTCTTGTAAAATCTTTTGACTCATTTTACATAAGGAACTTTCTTTATGGGTGTAGTATTAAATTCTGATGTTGTATGTTTGAACTGAGATCTGTTTTGCTTCTGTTTGTTTATTTGATAGATACCAGCAGATGCTGCATACAAACTTGGTTTACCTAGCCACAATAGCTGACTCCAACCAGAACATGCAGTCTCTACTACCAGCAGTAAGTACAAAATAATGTAAAAGTAGGAAATAGATTTCATTTGGGTTCCTGGAAGGAAAAAAACCAACCAAACAACAAAACCAAACAGAAGCATTTGATGCAATGACCAATCATTTAGCCTCTGATTTACTGTACAGTGAATACATGATGCAATATCTCTTCATGCTGTATTTGGAGTAATCTCACTGCTTAGGTCTTGCTGAAAATACAACTTAGTTAACTGAAGACTGTTACTCTGAATTTAAAGTGCAGTGCAGATTACCTGTCCTGCCTCAGATAATATTAGGTTGTTTTTAACCAAGAACTCTAGTGGTGTGACTCTTGGTCAGCTCCTACAGCAGTACTCTCTTTTTCCCCTTGCATTAGGGAAAGGTGGGGCATGGCATTTTTTGTAGGTTTGTTGTTTGGGTTTTTTGTGTGGTGGTTTTTGTTGTTTGTCTCACTAGAATATCATTGATTCTTTTGCCTCAGTACCATGAGGTTGAATAAATCTGTCTGCTTTTAAGAGATTCACTTAGAGTACAGAAATTCTTTGCCTCTGTTCTGATCAGATAAAACCACCTTTTTTAAGGGAAATAGTGATAGTGTGCAAGAAATAAGCTCGCAGAGGCTTAATGTGAAACCCTGCATTGTGTAACAACTGAAGATTTTTATTCTTGGATAATTCTTGCTATTTTATTTTTTTTTTTAAACCTGGGGTCTTCTGAATCTGTATTCCTGAACTTTCTATTTTAGAAGATACTTCCAATTTTTCCCCCCTTCCCATGGTTTATGGAATAGCAAGGAAAGATACAACAAACATTAAAATAGCTTGCTGTTTGTTTTCTTTTTGTGTTAATTGGAGAGCTTGGGGAGTTCATTGTGAGTAACACAAGGAAGTTCTTTGTTTTTTGGTAATAAGGCTTTTCTTGAATTAATATAGTCTTGATTCATTTCTGTAATATGAAGCTAAAAAGAATGTCCATAAAACAGCCATTCCTAGATACTAGTTTTCACCAACTGAAATTGAATTACTTTTTCTTTGGTCTCTGGAGAAGTGTTCTCCAATCATTGTTACTAGCAAAGCATCCTTTCAAGTTGGTACCTAGAGGACTATAGAAACAGTGCTTCATTATGTCCAACCTGTTGTGCCTGTAGAGGATTCTCTTTTTATAAATCCATGCTGGTAGCTGAGGGGGAGGGAAAGAAACCTTGAAGAGAGCTGTGTGTATTACTCAACTAATATGTTTTTGGAGGCTTAATTCATATCCTGATTCTGATGACAACTGGAAATGAATTTGACCTTATCCTAGTCCCTGGTGAGCACCCCTGTTCTTAAAGTTGAATGTGATGACATTCTCCTCTTAAAAGAAAATGAAGATAGGTCTGGGAAAGACTTTTGCAGATAAGGTCTGAAGTGTATGTCTGATCTTGAACATAAGGAATATTCTACAGTAGTGAGAAAACAGCATAGTGTCTTTTTTATTAGGGAGAAGGGGGCAGGATGAGGAAGAAAAGTTGCCTTTTGACAGCTGAGGGAGGAATATAAAAGTAGCTGCTTGATTTTTCTTTCAAACTAAAACACAAAATGAAATTTGGATGTTCAGTCCTACCTAAGTTCACAAGCTCTGGCCTGCCAAGTCAAATCAAAAACCAAGTCAAAAAGATTTGCCCGAAATGTGGTAACATAATCAGATAAACCAATTTTTTTTCTTGGGGATTTTAGTAAAATACCCTTTAAATTCTTTGTCTTCCCAAGAAATTTTACCCAGAAGAATTCAGAAGCATGTGAACTACTGCTTTTTTTCAATGGAAGATAAACTACTTCAGACATTTCCTTTATTGGCTTTCCGTTTAAGAACTGATGAGGCTCAAGTTGACTTGGAAGTATTATGTTTCTGTTAGCTGTGCTTCTGTGTCAGCTGCTGAACAGTCTTACTAAATTCAAGGGTTGGGGATGGCAGCAGTTAAATATGGAGCAAGATACTGTGTGTGTAAACATCTACTATTTTTAATAGTAAAATACATCATCTTTATGATACTACCATTACAGTAGTTCCCCCATAACTCAGGAGGGTTTGAGTCTGCATAGCTTCTCAAGTTGGATTATATCTGGAAGATTGTTACCCCTAGTAAACTATACTTTCCTTTTTTGTTGAAATTTTAATCTTGATTTTGTTTTAATCTGGTAAATACACTCTCCAGAAATTTCACAGCTTAAAGCATTTGATGAAAAGCAATAGTTACGTGATAAAATGAGGTTGAAAAGAGTATACTGCTGCTAAGATAGCATTCACACTGCACAAAAGAGATGAAGTTTTTATTTGAAGCTAAAATGACTCAAACCCAATAACTTCATTGTATCCTTTCACTATATTCCTTAGACATAAGGTTATTAATAATTAATAAAAAAAGTGAGTTTCTTCTTGCTTGAGATACTTCTGTTGAAACTAACGCTCTTTGGAGGATTTGTGAAATCCTTTAATCTGTGTTGTTCCCAAACTTGTCACGCAGATTAGGGTGGAGCCCATGTCATTTTGGTTACAAAGCACTCTTATATAAAATGATGATTGCTTTTTATAAACACCCAACATCAAGAAGTGCTCAAATGCTGGTTACTTCCGAAGAAACTGCTTCAAGAAGCAGAACTAGTAAAGATCATCACTAGCAGTGGATTAAAGCAGCATTTCTTCAACTTCTGTATTGGAAGATGGAGTGGGTTTGGGTTTTTTTTTTAGGGTTTGGTTTATGGTTTTTTTTGGTTTTCAGTTTTAGTGTTTGGGTGGCTATACAGGACTCTTTGATGTAAGACTGGTTTCACTCAACCAGTGGGAAAATTTACGACGATACTGTTTCTCTTGAAAAAGTAAGGTGGCATTCAGAAAAGAAAAGATATGTCTTGGTTTTAATAGTTTACAATAAATTTTTCAAATAAAACTGTTGTTACTGAAGATGAGAGGAATCCTAAATTAATAAAATTGTTGTGCAGTTATGTACCAAATGCCTGGGAAAGTCTGATAGCTATGGTAGTGTAGCAGAAGGTCTGTTTGTGGTATCTGCTTTCCTGCTGATCACAGCTGGCATCAGTCTTTAAACCTCTGGCTTAATTCTGTGTATATTGAATGTTAGTATGTTGATTAAATTAGTTTTAAAGCAGACACTCAAAATTATTATTCTGTATTAGCATTTCAGAACACAAGTCCATGCCAAATTCAAGTTCAACTATTTGTAAACTGAATTAATAGAGTAAAAGGAAGGTTGTGTGTTTCCTGTCAAGAGGCAAGTGAGCCATTAGTCAGGAGAGGAGCTCGGATTGTGAAGAATAATTGCTCTCATTAAATGTTTGATAGGCCATTTTTAAAAATCATAATAATTTCTAAAGACTTTTAAAAAGACACTCATTAGATAGCATATTTTTTTGAGAAAGGGAGAGAGGACATTGTTCGTACCCACCATGTTATGTGAGTACTCTTCAAGGAATTTTTCTGCTGCTTTTCAAACGAGCCAAGTAGAGCCACAGTTGTTGGAGAGGGTAAATGAGATTACACTTCACATTTCTCTACTGTTATTAGAGGCTATTAAGCTATTGCAAATCTGTAAATGATAGAAACTAATCAATTTGTGCTTCCATCCTCCATAAAGGACGTATTTTTAAAAATATTTTCCTTCCTCCAACTCTTTTGTACTCTACCTTTTGATTTGCTACATTGATTTTGCATGAGAAAAAGTATTTCCTGTGCTTCATGAGCAACAAGCACACAGAGTGAGCCTCCTTTGGTAACAGTCTCTAGCCCCCAGTCAGGCTTTGTTGTGAAGGAACAGGAAATGTGGGACATCTTGGTTCATGTTGTAGAACCACATTATTCCAGGAAATCGGTGTTACCACTGGGAGTGATCTCTTTGAACAAAATGGTAAATAGACTTCTCCTGAAGCTACGCACTAATATGGGTCCATTAGAGATGGGCTTAAATTCTTTATTGCTGGCAGCATTCTGGTTCTTAGGCATTGACTGCAGTAACCGGTCACGAAAGTGCTGCGTTCTGATCTAGCTGTGTAAGTGCTGACGGACAAGTCTAGTGGGTCTGTATCATTTAACTGTCTTTGCTCAAGGCCTGCACATGATCTTTTAAGGTGTTGCCTGATGGACCGATCTGGAGAATCAGTCCAGATTAATGAGGTGGAAAAGGGGATATTTTCAATCTGGATTAGTTCAGAGTAACCCCGGGGCTAAAATATATAAGAATATGGGAGTTTAAGTTACCGTGTTAGGAGTGAATTCATAGACCACTAGTGTGCTCCACTTGAAGTAAGAGGATTGCTCTAACTTCTGCAAGCTACTTGGCATGTGTTGCTAATCAGGTGTGTCCACATGGGGAGCTAGTGCACTGTACACAAAAAACTACTACTAGTGCCTACTAAATCCTGTGGTTGGTTTAGAAAGCAGTAAAAATAGCAGTCAATTTGCAGTGTGCTCTAAAGTGCAGTTCTTTCATACTTGAAGGTGTGATTTACCTCCCTGCACAACAGATACCCATTTTAACACTAGGCAGTTTGCTGGGAGCTCTACCAGGCAGTCTGGTAACTTAGATGCCAAGTCCTGTAGCCTGTATGGTTTTGCTGTTCTCCCAGAGAACTGCTCTGGAGTTCTGCAGCATTCTTCCTGCTTTAATCACAATTACGTAAGGCCTTCTAGCTGGAATAGAGGTGGAGTTTTATGTTACTAAATGAAAGAAAAACCTGTAAATAGTGGACCAGACATTAAATGATCTTAAAAGCCAAAGAGGCAGGAGGCAAACAGCTGTGGAATGGAAAGCTCCTGCTTTTGAGGACAGTTATCAACTGCATGTTACAGGGGAGTTGTAGAATACCTCCGAAGTTATCAAGTTTCTATAGCTCAGTGTTCCCCAAATTAATATCCATACTTAACTTCTTCCTAACAGCTTAAAATAAACCATCTGAATTCATATCAGATTATTGAACTCTTGATTTAACTAATTTCTAGTTCTGTCGAGAGTTAAGAATTTTATGTGATTATGTTTTCAGTATCAGAAGAGGTATTGATGTGTGGCCATTAAATATTCTAGGGTTAGATTTTGATGTTTGTGAAAATGATTCTGTAGAATATTTTACAGTGCAATATTTTAATACAGTGATAAGTACAATTTGAAACAGTTAAAGGTGCTGGTTTCCTCTTTAAACAGTGTTTAAGTATTGCATTATGCACTATTTTAGCATTTTGTTCAAATATTAAGTCTGAGTTTCTCTGCTTTTTTGAAGAACCTAATGTAAATTGAGATTCAGAAACTGCTTGTCATTCTGAATTTAGAATTCCTTACTGCTGGTGTCACAACTGGTGCTCCAGCAGTGAAAGCACAAATTAATTTGTAATTAACTTCCCTACTTTGATAGGACTGTAAATGCTTTTCACACAGAAGTCCTGCCTACCCTCAAATATTACACTTGCTGAGAATTGATATAAGTTCTTTTGATATGTGATATAAGGTGCTTCCAGTACTAGAATACCCTGCACCTTGTAGAAGAGTTGTAACCCAATGAAATAAAGCTCACTTCTTTCAAATCTCAAATATGTATTCCTTTATGATCTTATTTGCCAGTCTGACACCTCAGGGAGTACTCTGCAGGTGCCATCACCACCTATCACCAGAGTACTGTTCTCTGAGACTGGGACAGGTGCTGTGATAGCAGCAGTGTGATCCTAGCAGGGCAGAGTACCTCCTGGGGTGGGAGATTTTGCTTTGTGGAAAATGGCATTTGAGAAGTGAAAGCAAAGATGATTGATTAAATCCTAAGTTAAAGCTTCGCTTAGATTAGAAAGATTTTATGTTTGTGTTTCATGTAGCTTTTAAATCTCATTCTGCGAGAATTTCAAGAAAATTGTGTTTCTGATAGTGTACATGAAATATCTGTTGCTGCTTTTATTGATTAGTGATACTGTGTTTTAGGGTGCTTAACAGTATTTCCTGTCTTTGACATTTTATTGATGACTTGAGTTGGTATTTCACCTCAGTTTTGATAACAATAAATGCTCCATAAACAAATCTTTCACCTTGCTTTTGATGGTAAGAAAAATCTGTTAGGGCAGAGAAGAGAAGATAGATGAAAGTTCCAGGTGTACAATTCCACCATGGCAGCTTTTATTGTTTGCTGCCCTGTATTTGATCTAATTTACTATTTAAAATAAAATCTTCTAAAAACATAACAATTTGGCTTTTGTTTTAAGTGTATGCTTTCAAATAAACTTCGGGTTTAGTAGGATTTTGTTTACTGAAAGTTGTCTTTTAAATCTAATGGTTTGGGGTTTTTTTCTTGTCTCTTTTTTTTGTTTTGTTTATAAGTGCAGATCACTTTCAGTCTTTTTCCATTCAGATTTCCAGAATTGGACAAAACAGCCTTTTTTTTTTTTTTCCATGCTCTGATAAATTTTAAATCCTTGTAGGTACTATAAATTGTAATCTGTGTATTCAAGGAAGTCAGTGAAAAAATAGTGTTTAGCAAGTGAAACTACATCTAACATCTTGCTTCTAATTCTTTAATTTTTACTGATAGTAAAATATTTAACATTTTCTACTTCCTAACTGGCATGAAATCATCAATGACTTAAATTTCCTTTCTGTCGCTCATCCAGCAGAAGGAGGGAAGTAGCTTTGGTTCTGTTAACCTAACAGCATTTGGATTTCATCTTGCCCTTCATATCTAGACTTGAATGGGTAGGGTTCATGTTGTGTGGCTTTCCCTTCCAAAGAATGGAGAGTTTCTTTTCCTTTTTTTCTTTTCATAGTACTTGTCTTTTAAATACCATGTGGTCATTTTGTACTTTAAAGGGTCTTTTTTTGTGTGTAGTGAGTATTACTGGGGATAATCAATTTCCTTAACTTCTGTAAGGAACAAAAGAAGTTCAATGACCCAGGTTTTGTGGGGTTTGGGTTTTTGTTTGTGGGTTTTCTTTTTTAGATTTAAAAGGAGTTTATCACTTGTAAAAGCCTGGATCAACTCTGTTAGAAATAGGGAAGTTGCCATTTTAAAACAAGATTTTCTTGTTTTCTTCTGTCTGTGGTCAGTAGAAAAAGACTGGAGGAATTTCAGTAGGGAATAATGAGATCTGCAGGAGACATTTCCCTTTAATTACTATCAGATAGTGACTGGTTTGACTCTGACATGAAGGCTTGTAACACGCTTTAAAAATATCCTGTATAACTGTTTTGATTGCATGTATGTATGTGTAATTATCTCTGAATCTCATCTGAACTTTATTCCAGTGTCCTGTGTTGATGAATTCCTAGGGTTTGTGTGATATATGTTGTGTCTTATACGTTTAATGTTCTTCCTCGGTTTATTAAGTATTCTCCCGAGGCTTTCTTTGTTGTTAAAGCATAAATTAGATGATCTACTTTTTGTATCATACATTAAGTTATATTTTTGTCATATCCTATTATGTTCATTTCCTTTTGATTAAAGAAAAAAACTGTCCTTTTTGACTTGTTTCAGGTGGAAACATTCAAAGGCTTTAGTCACTGCTTGCCTGTCTTTGGAATCCTTCTGCTTTTACAGTATCTTTTTGTGAATGCTTTCCTCAAACTAAACGTATCATGATCACAAATATCATGGCTTTTTTTCTTGCATATTGTGCTTCACTTTCGATACATATCAAGTTCTGTGGACAATCAGAAAGTGAACACAGGTATTATGAATAGTCTTTATGGATTTGGGTTTTGTTTGGGTTGGTTTGTTTGTTTTTCTCTTGGAATAGTTACAATAAGAATTTCCTCTTCAGAAAGAGTGGTTCAAAATTCAGTGTACTTTCTCTAAATTGAATTTCACCTGACACCATTCTGCTTATTCTTTCTTGAACAGTTTTCAGTAGTTAATGGTGCTACATCTTCAGATGTTGACATTCACTAAGAAATATTTTCAGAGGACTTCTCCATGTTCCTTTATTACTTGAGCTTCATGTGAGGTTGTGGCTTATTTCTTCCCTTTGGGCAGTTTCTGATCAGTGAAAGTGTGTACCCCTGCACAACCTATTTCACCAAAGAGACTTAGTCAAAAAAAGCCGTGAATGAAGAAGTTATTGTCAGATATACAGCTAAGTGGTTTCATTTATATTTTTTTAAAATTTCTCCTCTATTAGAATGAAGTGACTTCCCTTTATTGATATGTTACTAACTCTATTTTTATCATCCTTAGAGTTTTAGAATACTATAATTTTTTTCATCAATTTACTTGTAGTTTGGGGAACAAGTCTCTCAGATTTGATTCCTAGAATTTGTCCTACTACTTGCTCATAAAAAGAGGTACAGTGTTCATCTACCTCCTAGTCGTTTTAGGAGGTAATTTATCTTAATGAAAGATTTAATTTCTTAGTAACTCGGACCTTTTTCTTGCATTATTTTCAGGAATCTGAAATGGATTCACACAGGTCTTTGGGCTGATTCCATATCCAGAAGCTCCTCTTGCTAAATTATTTTCTGGTTGTACCTTTTTGGGTGTTTAATTACTCCCTCAGTTCTCACAGTTCCCTGTGGTCGGTGAAGTCTCTTGCAGTTATTTGTATCTAATGGGATTTTTAAAAATCCTTAATACTTTTTTTTTTTCCTATCCTTGAATACTTGCACTCTCAAGGCTATCTCTTGATCACTGCAGTGTTTGTCTTAATGTTGAACAATAGTTGTTTTGAAAACTTAC
>JAAGNO010017960.1:12778-27355 GCA_033439905.1 Ceryle rudis
CTTGCACTCTCAAGGCTATCTCTTGATCACTGCAGTGTTTGTCTTAATGTTGAACAATAGTTGTTTTGAAAACTTACTAGAGTTGGTGTGTATAGTTTTGTCTCAACCTTTGCAGATGTTTTTTTTTTTTCCCATCTTCTTGTGCATAACGTTTGTGCAGTAGCACCTGCAGGGTAATTAAAACCTAGGCACAAGCTAATATTTTTAGTACTTTATAGTATTGTTCATTATCAGCATGTTGTGTGAACATTGGATTTACTGATGATTTATCGTTGGAATCTGGGAAGTTCATTTTAATTCTGAAAACATTTAAAGTTGGATGGCTTTTGGGTTTGCTCTGTTTGCTGACACGGAGCTGTTGTGCTTGGAGCTCTGCTCATGCGAAGGTACCAAGTGCGTTGGTTTTGCTGTGTTCCAAAACATACTTTCTAAATAAAAAATAGTGGTTTCTTTTTTGTTAGTTTCTCCATAAATCAGTTTTAGATAATTGCTTAGATGCAAAAGTAGGTTGTATAGTGAAGGTAAAAGGAAGGAAGACTTAACTGAAGCTGTCTTCCTTTGGTTGCTCCCAGTGGAGGGAAGATCAAGCAAAATGGAGCAGCATTTCACTCGCACTGTTCAGAGAGCAGAGCTGTTCTTCATTGGTACCTTTTCTACTTTCTGCTACACAATAAGGAAGAAACTTACTTATAAAAGGTTTTTCTCTTCATTGTGGAGGAATGAAAGGAATTTAGTAAGAGAAGTCAACTACTTGCTGGCATTTTCCTTCATCTCCTTCCTTCCTTCTGCTAAAAAAAAAAAAGCCTTTGCTTATTTCTTGAGGAATAGTTAAAAATGTTGCAGGGAAAATAATACCTGCTTGAGTTACTTGAAGAAATGTTGAGAAAATAAGTGAGTACTATTTCCCTGTTCCCCCTGACAAGTGAGTATTTGTATGTCTCTGTTATTCTGATGTAACTGTCTCCAAGGCCAAAAAGGGGTCCTACCTTACACTCATTTGAAAAGCATTACTCTTTTCTGCTGTATTACATCTTGTCTTTATGAGCATCCTGACGAGTAGCCGTAGGTATAAGGGGAGCTGGGCTAGACAGGAACTTAGGGTTCACCTCCCTGGTTCTGTCTGTGAAGACAAATGATGGAAACTACAGACGTGGCTGACTCACAGGAAGGGTTTTGCATGGACAGTTACAGCCTTTTAGAGAGGGTCTTCAAAAGCCAGAGACCCAGGCGTTTGCTCTCACAGAGATGATTTTTATTCCCCTGAAAGCATTTGGCTGAGGTGTGTGAGGAGGATTGTACTGTCTCGGAGGTGTTTTTAATAGGAAACTGAAGCTGACTACTAGCAGGTTCTGCATCTCCTTACACTGCTGTGAGTAGAACCTAATAGTAAATTCCCCCTTGCATTTGTTGTTTTTCTTGCTCTCCCTCTTTGAACTCTCAAGGTTATTCAGTTATTTTCCTCACAATTTCATTAGGAAATTTGCCAAAAACATCCTTTCTAGGCAGCTGTCTCTGGACCTTTGGAGGCCAGCACTAATGTGCTTCCAGTCTGTAGGGGGTGTTTGGCATGAAATTATGAACTAGGCCTTCAGTGCTTCGGGGGAGAGAGGGGAAGAGATTGCAAACATTTTACCACACCCAGGTGCAAATTTTTCCTAGTCTATGAGCATTCAGAGGCTTTCGTCTCTTGTTGTACCTGTTTTGTCCTGGTGCAAGGTCTGTTAACGGCAACAAATTGTTGATGTGAGAGAATTATAATGGAAAAGTTATTTTTCTGTTTGCCAAATGTTGCTTTGAAGGAAAGCTTTTGTGTGTGTGGGAGGGAAGGACTCCAGCAGTCTTAAACTGTTCAGGTATAATTTTTTAATGAGGCATTGATTTGTACTTTTTTTCATTTTAAAGTGGTGCTTGAAGGTGCCGTGGTGTTGTCTGCATGTAATATTTCATGTAAAATTGATTGAAATATTAAACGGTTTGCCAAAATTAATATTGCGAGGAGTTAAACGTGTCTGAAAGAGCAAGAAAAGCGTTTTCAGTGCTTTCTTTCATAGCTCACTGAACAATATAGGCAACTGCTGTACCATATGTACATATAATATATTTGTCAGACTAACTGCTTCTTGTGTTTGACTAAACTGTCTCCTTTCAGCCACCCACACAGAATATGCCTATGGGTCCAGGAGGGATGAATCAGAGCGGCCCTCCCCCACCTCCACGCTCGCACAACATGTCTTCAGATGGTATGGTAGGTGGGGGCCCTCCTGCACCACACATGCAGAACCAGATGAACGGCCAGATGCCTGGTAAGTTTTTCTCCTCTAAGACATTAACACCAGCGTTGCCTGGCAACTGAAACGACATGGGGGCTCAAGGGATACTAGATTGTTGATGACAAAACTGCTTTGAATGCCCCCGAGTACAAGCTCTCTTAGAGTTTGTTAGCTACAGAGCTACGTGACCTGTATTCAGTGTTTATCAGGCTGCCCTTGGGCTTTGATGTAGCTGACACACAGCATTCCTCTGATGAACAGAACTGGCTAAATTTAGTCTGTTTGAAACTGTGCAGTACAGCTGGCTTTAGAAGGCTTATTGGGGAAAGGTATTGGCCTGTGGCTGAGTGTACACAAATCCTTCCATGAAAAGATAATATAAAATCATTGTAGCTAAATAATGAGGTAATAAAAAAATACATATATCTTAGAGGGTGTTTCAAATGCAGGCAAATGTTAAAAAAAGGGGGGCGAAAAAAAGATCGCTTTCAGACAAAAAGTAATCCAGCTTCCACTAATCCTCTGTGTTCTTTATGATTGAAGATGTGTTGAATCATAAGGGATTTGTAAAGAAGTGGCCCCCAGATTATTGTTCTAGGTGTAAAATTGAAGTCAACTTTTATGCCATCCTGTTTTGTTATAAAAAGCAAAGTGCTTGGCAAGTCAGAAACAAAGCAGTGAAACCAGATGATAAAAATCCCACATTGTACCTACCAGTATTGGTTTTGGGGCTGCTCTTCCCTTTAGCAGTCAGATCAGAATGAGTAGACCCTGGAAAAGCTTCCTTCTTTCTACAGCAGCTCTCTTCCAGAATCCCCTTCATAAAGTCATACTGCTTATTTCATGTGAATTGGCTTTTGCCTTACAATTACATTCCCAGGATTGCTTTCAATCGGGACCCCTTCTTTTTTTTTGTATGGAGGAACTTGTACAAAAGCTCTTCAAGGTATTGATTCTTCCAAGAATGGAAACTGCTGTCAAAGGATCTCTGAAAATTCATCTCTGTGGTCACAAGGATATGCTCCATGACAGCAAACACAGTAAATAACTATACAAAACTTAATATGAAGTAAAAAATACAATGGTTGCCGTAGTCTCTAATTTCTGTGTAAATCTTGATAAAATGGACCTGATAGTGGCAACATTTCTGAGAAGAATAGCTGAACAGCCTCCAGAGGCCGTGTGTGAGAAGCGCAGTACAAGATCTAGAGAAGTTAGTTTCATCGTGCGTGTTGGTCATGGTCTGAATTTGGAAGTGGAAAGAGCAATATGTGCTGTTCCCTAAGTAGGGCAGAGATATTCTGGTTGTGGAGTCCTCTATCCATCTAAGATCCATCAGCTTCCATGGAGAATAGCATTGCCTCTCACAAATCAGTCTCTTTGACCCTCTGGTGTAATCATATTATTGTTATTATAATGATCTTTTCCAAGGAGAAGGATTACTAAGTCACAATGTGAGCATAATGACTTCACTGTGGAGCCACGGGGGAGAAAAGTCACTCCTTAAACATACATATTTTGTAATTAGATAGAATAAGAAAAGAGCTCTTAGGAAAATATGTGAAAGGTAAATAGGTTTGTTTTGGTATTCACCTAGACAAATACTTAAATACAGTTTCCAGCTAAGCTTTAATTTAGCCTTTCTTCCAACATATGCCCTTTTTTCAACGTCTGTTCCTTCCCGTCTCTGTTTAAGGTTGTCTCTGAGGATGTGAAGATAAACAGCTTAGGATGAGGGCATCTCTAATGTTAGAAAGGCATGCTGAAATCATGTCATCGTTAGGTGTTGGAAAAGAGGAAACAAAATCATCTCGTTAAGTGGATAGCTTAATGATATTTTTTTAAAGGGTTTGCTGGTGTTGCCTGTCTGAGCTTTGCTGTGCTTCATAAACATGTAGTAATTTCTGCAGTGTAGGCATTTGCTTTCTGTTTATAGGGCACTTACTCTATAAAGTTACACAGACACTTTGTAATACAAGCCAGATACAAAACCTTAAATATCTGAAGAGATGACCTGTCCAAAAGGAGTAAAGACATTTCCATGCAAACCGAGAGCATGCAGGGTTGACAACCGCAAGTTGACCAGCCTGGAAGAAATAAACGCTGGCTTTTAAAAATACCAGCTAATGATGGTCAAGGCATGAGTTGATTTAAAGTTCTGCCATAGACCTGTCCCATTAATTAAAGGGCAAAGTATGGGGTTTTTTCATGCTTATGTTCTGCTTAATGAAGTACCTGAAGTGCAGTTGAGGCTCTTAATTGCATCCCTCTGTATCCTCTTATCAGGGAAGGCTTTTTTCACAAGAAAGCTTTTTCAGCCTGTGATGGAATTGAGCATTATCTGTACCTGTGGCAGGTTATGGCTTTTACCTGAAAAAGTTACTGTCTGAGGAATTACATTCACTGAGTTTGTGTGATGCAAAGTAAGGATGGTCTGGTTTTGGGAGGAGATGATGAACTGGATTGTGCACGTGGCGAGTTGTCTTCCCAATTTCTTGAACTTGTTCTGTGTTGAAGGCTGAAAGGTAAGACTGGCTGTAGGGTTCTCGCCTGACGTTTTCCTGGCACTGGTAGGTGACCTTCCTGAGTAGCAGGTGCTTGTATATGACCGGCAAGTTCTCTCAAAGTCATCTTTCCTTCCTGCAGATGTAGTCTCAAATGTACTTAGGCCAGCATACAGCTTCTCAGAGATAAGATGCTGTCCATGAGTATTTAAGAGGAAAAATGACTTCTGTTCATAGTCGAGATAGATACTTACTGCACTAACTTTATTGTAACACAATCTAAGTAGTTATATATAGTTATATATATAAACCAACTGTATTTAAAGCAGTTGTTTTAATGGCAGATACACACTTCAGGTCTCATTCATTCATATGTCGTTCCTATTCCATTCTTCCTATTTCATTTATGCATATAAAAAAAAAACAACCCCAAACCAAATCAACTGTTTTCTCCTTATGCACAGGAGAACCCTGTGAAGTATTTTGGCAAACTATATTAAAAAAAAAATAAAATTTGTAAAGCACGTTCTTACTATTTTCTCATTTGCAAAGTTTTTGTGATACTGCACTCTTAGCTTTTCCTCTCTTCTTGGTGTCTTTTCTAGCTTCTCACTAACAAACTGACTCATTTTGGCCCAAAACCACACATGTTGCTGACATTTCATGTGCCAGCTTTTTCTCAGAAGTGCTTTCTCCTGTTTGGTGCTACCTGAGACACAAAGTGTAAAGCAGCCTTTTAGAGAAGGCAGTTTATTTTTTTTCCCCCACCTTTTGTTCTGACTTTTGCCTTGCCAGTTTTGCTTAACATCATCAGGTTTTAAAAACTAACTGCACTGTGTGCTTGGCTAGCTCTCTGAAATCTATTATTGACAATTTCTTCTTTTAAAAAGGAACAAAACCACTCCTAGACCCTGACATTCTAGGACTAACTGTATATTCCTTCCTTTCCTTAGGGAAGAAGTTAAGTAAGTTTTCTGGCAGTCCTGCAGTAGTTCCTTGGCACTACAGTGTGGAGCTTGTCTTCACCTTAGCTTTACTTTAACACATTGATTGATCTCATGGTTAGAGATGATCTCACTTTCTCAGAATTAAATTGTCTGTGTGTTCTCCCTATTACAGAGTTAGGCAGTGTTGAATTGAAGAGGGGACAGTATAGGCATCTAGAGTTCTCTGTCAGTCGTTATTCTGTTCACGGAGTTATTTTTTCTGCATTTGTGGTAGATCTGCCTTCGTACAATTCAGCAATCCCTGCTCACTTTGTTTTACCAGAACAGTGAATTCCACGTATGATACCTTTTCAGCTTTTTCACTGCCTTTGATAAAATAGGCTTATGTGTTAGTTCCAGTAAAGTGCCTTGAAAAGGGCAAGAGGATAAACATAAACTTACTCTCTCTTCCCATTGTTCTTTTCGTAGCTCTGTTCCTTGATCATTATCTTTTTCTTCTGCATCTTTTTGTTTACAGGTCAGTTGGAATTGCCTCTGCAACCTTATGTGCAACTCTCTATGTCCTTACTTTTACCTTCATTCTCTCCTAGATTAGTGCAGTTACTTCTTTAGCCAAGACAAGACTCGGGAGCTGTTTATATCTGAAGGCAGACACAGGGGTTTTCTGGCATGGTTTGGGTTTTTTTGTTTTGCAGGGGGAGATATGTAACTGGATCACCATCTTCTTATAACTCTACCAGCAGTTTTGTTTAGGTTCCTCTTCTCAGTTTTCTGTATTTCTTGTTGAGCTCTGTGTATGTTGACGCTTCCTTTGCTTACAGTTGACCTGCTCCGTCACATGCTCTGGCTGTACGTATCTTCATAAACTCTTCATGCGGTGCTTGTCATAGGCATAATCCTTGCATATGATATGGGTGGAACATGAGCCATGTGATGAAGTTACACCTTTGTTATAGTAGCTGCAGCTGCTTAACAAAAGAAAACACGTTATATAGGAGAGTTGAACTTTGTGGCTGACTTTTTTTTTTTTTAAGTTGGGAAATCATGAGCAAAATGCTTATAGCTTTGTCTTAATGTAATCATATTTAGTTTTCAGTATGACTATATTTGCTTGTTTTATGATACTTAATGTGGAACCTTTTTCCCTGTTTCTCTTGCTGAAGGACCTAACCATATGCCTATGCAAGGACCTGGACCTAACCAACTCAATATGACGAACAGTTCCATGAACATGCCTTCAAGTAGCCATGGGTCAATGGGCGGCTATAATCACTCAGTGCCATCCTCACAGAGTATGCCAGTGCAGAATCAGATGACCATGAGCCAGGGACAGCCAATGGGCAACTATGGTCCCAGACCAAACATGAACATGCAACCAAACCAAGGTAAGTGAGCTGCTTGTTAGTTTCTGTGAAAGAGAAACATCTCGGGTAGTGATATTTCTTTAAAGATTTTTTTTTTTCTTGTAGATTTCCTTCTCTAAATGCATTTGTATCCTTGTTTGGAGAAATCTACAGCTCCTTTCTCCCATGTGTCAGTGATTTTATTTATTTATTTATTTATTTGCAGACATTGAACTACTTTCAAGTAATGTGTGAGAATATTGTAATGGATCTGCTTTCATCCGTTACAAGTTTGAATGGCTGTTTATCTTTTGTAGACTTTACACTTCTATCTAAGTGTTGTTATTGCTCGAATTGATAAAGTACATCTCCACTCTTCAGTCTCTTGAGTAGATTGAAAAATTAAAGTCAGGTAGCCCTTAGATTTTTATACCTCATTAATCTTTGTTCTGTGCTGCATGCTGTTTTAGCATGGAATGTCTGTTAATCCTAAAGAAGTAATAGTCAGTTCCAGGACCAAATCCACTGCTCCCTGCTGTTTCCAGGAGATGTCCTTGTGTATATAGTAAAACTGAAAAGCAATTTTGTATCTAGGATATTTGCAGAGCATAAACAGATGATGTATCCTGTTGATGTCCTTGTTGAAGTGCAAATACATTGCAGAATTAAAATATTGCATTAGAGTCACAACAGACCAAATTATTCAATTGTATTTATACTGCATATTCTTACAAATGTTCTTTACAAGTCAGCAAGCAGTATTTTCAGCTTATCTCTAAGTCTGTTACTACATTTGGATTTGGATGTGCCACCTGCTAGAAGACATGCTGCAGAACTTTTTGTTTTTCAAAAATGCTTCAGCCACATTCACAGCAAGTAGTTTTTCCCATTCTGTGTGGACTCTTACAGATAGATTAGCTGCAGGATGTGACTTGAGGTTTTTGTCTCTTTTCTGATGCTGTAGGAAAACACGATTGTTTTTTCTTTTTCTAAGATTCCCTCCCTGATCACTGTAGAAAACCTCATCCTCCAGTGGCTAGGTGGTTCTCACTGCAGTATACTCTCATTGGAGACCCAAGCTCCACTTGGTTATGTAGATAAACCATTTGTTCCTGAGGTATATGAACAGACCAGGTCATACTGCTCAGTTTGATTAGAATACTACATCACAGAAAGTTTCAAAAGCACTTTACGTTAATGAGAGACCAAAAAAGAGTCGAGGTGAAACAGCTGTTGCCACAGTTTCCTTACCAGTGGTGAAAGTGGGAAGTCCAAGTCAAGTGGGAAGTCCCAAGTCTTTCATCATCCACATTGTTAAAGGCATTCTTAAAATTTAACAGCAGAGAAAACAAAAGAGAGGCATATAGCAAGGGAAACCATCCCAAGTGGGAATACTTTTGACTGTCTCTTGAACTGCCAAGCTATTTGTGAATTTGGGGCAATACACAATGGAGCAATTTTGTAAATGTTGTAAGATGCTTTAGAAAAGTCCTGTGCAGTTGAAATTTCATAATTGCAGAGAGCTAGTGATAAATATGTAGCAGTATGTGTGAGGGAGCCATCCACTAAGTCACTCTGTGGAAAACAACTTACTTTGTATGACTGGCTTACAATTTAGTACTAGTAGTTCTTCCATCTCAAAGTAGCGTTCTTTACTCTTCCTCATAATGCTCCCCTGCTGTATTTTCACTATTCTGTCAAACTGGAAAATTGCTCATTAGAAATGAGGCAGAAAGATACTTAAAAGGTTTCTATTCTGAACGAATAATAGTCCTGAAGTGGCTTTGGGGAATAAAGAATCAAATGCTATGTAACCAAATTGTAGGCTCAAGAAGAAGAGCAAATTCTCTGGTTAGAACAAGATCTGGTGCCATTGCCAGCACTTAAGAGCCACAGTAAACTTCTGCATTGGGTAACTAATTTTGCCCAATTTTGACCCTTTAGGCTGAGACTTTACGTTCCAAGTGCCTGCTTGAAGGCAGATTTTTTTTAATCTTTTTTTTTCCCCAGAAGTTTCACAGAGCAGAGAGCCATTTCTGACAGGGAGGTGAAAAAATTACGTTCCTTAAAATATTTTGTTGTCTCCCAAAAGCATTAATAGAGCATTTTAAATGTAGGAGTGCAGGTGCCCCTTGCTTTAGAGCAGATGTTGAAACTTGGCTGTTATGCCAGCAAGGTGGTATTTGCTGTTTCAATGAAAATATTGTCCCAAATTAGTCCAATTTTAAGTATCTATGGGGTAGAAGCCTTTAAGTCTGAAGATGTGCGTGCTTGTTATGTATTGGCAGCTAAGGCTTTTGACCTGAGAATATTCCCAGTCAGGTCTACTTAATACATTTCCTCTATTTTCTGCTCTTAGTTGTTGTGTTTGTATTAAGATTGGTGACAAATTAAGAGGAAATATTTTTGTATCTTCACTCTTGTGACTCCGAGACAGCAGGGGAAAGAATGGCAGAGGAATTTGTGAGACTGTGAAAGATTTCAGTAGGTAGCCAAGATCCAGTCTGGCTGAGCAGAGCCAAGCACAGACACTGCAGGCTTATCATCTAAGTGAAGAAACGAGTCAGCTGCTTAGGAAGTGCATTGAAATGCAGTTTAACAAAAAGAAAATAAATAGTGACTTGAAGATTTCTTAACTGGTAGCCTGTGTTGCCATTCAGAAACAGAAATTCACCAAACTCTCTGAACCTCGCTATTGCTTTCAGGAGACACTTGCGAACCCCTAAGCATGCTTTATTTCTTTGCCTTAGAAAAGGGTGATCCATGTTGCAAATGAGAAATCCTACTGTATCTGTCAGTTAAGAACAGCACTAGCTGAATAGAAGGCTGAATAGAATGCTAAATATTCTGCAAGATAAGGTCTTAGCATCTCAAGTTGGCTGTTAAAAGTTAGTAGATGTTTCTGACCTTAATCTTTGCCTGCTTGGGTTCCCCATCTGTAGAGGAATGAATCTGATAGTGAGATTACAATACCATCTGATTTCACAGGAGTGTTGTGAAAGTATATTCATTATGAAGATCTGGACATTTTAGTTAGGAGTGCCATAAGAAAACCCATGAGTAAATTAATAATTCTGTCTTCAGTGTTTGACTAGGCATGACACAAACAATTAGGAAACAAAATACTGAGATAGCTTTGCAGTGAATGGGATCTGCTGTGTATTCAATGAGGGCAGTACTTGGAGGAAAAAATGCTGTGCCATGCTACCATGTAATAAAGACACCACAATGCTTAGAAAGGTTAGATCTAACTTTAAAGTGGTTTTAGCATAACTTTTTGTGTTCACTTTCTAGCAAAACATCTTGCTGTATATATGCATTTCGAGGCAGATGGTGCTAGTAGAGGAAAAAAAACGATCAAGTGCTAATTAAGAAATAAAATGCACAGTAACAGAACCCATTGTTGGATTTACTTTTATTCATTATTAATTTACACTAGTTTATAAAATGCTAGCCAGATGAATATCTTAAATGAGAAGCAAAATTTTCATGATACTGTTTTTATATAGCCAGCCCAGTTAAAAGAAGAACTGTAGTCATTTTGGACTTGAGAAGCAATGTTTGAAGTGGAAGGTTCTGTAGATGACTCTTGATTAAAAAGCTGCTGTAGCAGCCTGGGACATCCGCAAGGAATGCTGGAAGAGATAGCAAGCAGGAGGAGCTGAGTGAATGGGGAAGAAACTAATTTCTTAGGGGTGCATTTCTTCTTTTGTATAGGAAACTACTTACGATGAGTGAAAGATTTCAAATCTTGGCAATTTTTGACTTTTCAGAGGAGAGTTGTAAGCAGCATTTTCTGGAACCTGAAACTTACATGGCAATTCCTTTTATTTATGTTGAACAGATCTTTCACAGTACAATTCTAATACTTCAAAAGTAAGGAGCAAGAAATTACAGCTTGGCCATCTCAGAGTGTGTTTCTGTGGTCCCTGTGCTAGAATTCTGTTCACTTGCCAGAAGTGTTTGAAGCAAAGTTGCCAAACTCCCCAGTCTGTATTTAATGAGCATTTTGTGTTGCTTGGAGTGAGGGAGGGGAAGTAGTTCACTTTAACAGGTGAACTCTACATAAAGATGTTATGTTGACTCAATCATTTGCAGAAGACAGATTGTTGAATCTGGTGCTGAGATTTGACAGTTTCATTTATATAAGCTTACAAAAATTCCATTAAAGTTTCAGAGCTCTTTCAATTAAAAGCAAGTATAAGGAGAACTTGGAGACAGCAGAGATGAGGCAGGTACAGAATTCCTGTTCTTTTGTTGTCCACATAGAGGAAAGTACAAAGATATTCAAGGTATGACAGATTAGGATACAATAATTTCTGAAGTTGAGGACCTTGGTGAATGTCGCCATCTGTTCGTTCCCATGTAAGCAGAGGCTGTTACATTTCCATACCTCAATTCCTTGCAGTAGCTCTTGTGTCATGGACAAAGCAGGGCACTCTCAATTTTTTTGACATCTAACCTATTAAAAATAAAATTGCCCATGCATTCTGAAGTTCCATCATGCTATAGCTGGATTTGTAGGAAGTCTAGCTGTAATTCTCCTGAAGTTCTCACTGCAGTTCTCCTATCTTGGGGGGAAAAAAACCCCCAAAGATACAAACAGGTGTCACAGTGTTTGTTCTTCCATCTTTGTTTGCTAGTGTAAAACATGAAGGGTGATGTTGGTAACTAAGGAATGCTTTTGTATAACATGGGGTTTTTTTCCTAAATGATCCCTGACATTATGGTTGCACTTGAGACGAGAACTTAGTGGAATGAGAGAATGTGGAGAAGTTACTACTACCTTTAATTTTCAATGGAAATTCTACATTCAGAGTAGCAAAAAACTCTTGTATCCTCAGAGTCTTCTCTGTTCTCAAAGATAGTGTTTAAATTGCCCCTCATGTTAAAACACTTAAGATTTTGGTTCATTCGACCAAGTACACCTGAATTGCAGCTTTTATCAAGAATCTTGAGGAAAAAATGGAAAGTTAAACTTACCCTACAGCAGAGTTCCCAAGTTAGCTGTCACAAGAGTCATCACCATCACTTATGTTTAAAAACGAGCTTTTTTTTTTTGTAAACATAAAGAAAAACATCAAAACAAGTTTTGCTGAGAGCTGCTGCATCACTAGGTCGAGGTTTACCATGGTAAGCCTGGCATGGTCTGCTTTGCTGACAATCTTACTTGTGGATGTCCAATTGTTTGTGAAATGTCTGAAGAATAGACCTCCTCTTAGCAACAAAATCAACATACTTTTTTAGTATACCCAGCTACTCCTGTAGCTCTTGAATTGGAGCCACCAGTTTATTTGTGAGTGTGGTTCCTCACTTCTCTGCTTCTTCAGAAGTTTCAGCCATGTCAGCACTTACTCTTGTCCTCTCAGCACTTACCACCATTGTCTGTCGGAGTTTCAGCAGAAGAGATGAAGAAAAGGAGTTGGTTTTTTTTTTTTTAAACTGCTAAGTTTTCCTGCAGCTCTTCCATCCTCAGTGTACTTCTGGTCTCAGATCTGTTAGGTTTATCTGGGACCTGCTTTCAGTTTGCATTTCTGTTTCTCTCTATTCATCTTATATGTCTGAAGATTAGGTTCTCTGTTTCCTTCAGTTGTTTCTTGTCAGGAGCCTGCCACTGAGTCACTGCACTTAGAAGATCAGGTACAAGCCCATTTTTACTTAAATCCACGTACTCTTTTCTTCCCTGTACAAGAGTCCTTAGGAGACACGGGCTGGAGCAGGAACAATTTTTTTCATTTAGTAGATGAAGATGACTTTGAAATAAGCAGTTGAGGAAGATGTTGTGTAGTCTTGATAATGTAGACTATCCTTTATTAAATTGAACAATCAAGGAGCAGTTCGGTTTTCACGTATTGTCCGGCTTGCTTTATAGATTCACTTCATAAGACTGTTTGAGGTCTACGCTGTGCTTTTTTCAAATGCCTGTTCAATGACTACCAAAATTGCCTGCACAGGGCCTACAGTGGTTACTTCTTAGCATCTTTTTCTTCAGACTTGTATCCCAAAAATTCCTCCAGTAGCAGTCTGCCTTCTGCATATACAGGAACATTTAGAGGGCTTTTTATAGGGCTACACAGTATTTTTCTCGGACTCATTTTGCACTCCGTACAAATCGGATATTTTGTCCCCCCTGGAATAAATAGCTCTAATAATTAACTGAGAGACTTTCTAAGGAGAGGTTTTGGAAGCAGGGAGCATTCTCTTGCAGCAAACAGTTTTGTGAACTTCTGTTATGTGAAGTCTTGTCTCAAGTCTGGAAAAGGTCGTAACTTCCACTGAGTGTATTTTGTTGTGACCTGATGGGAGATTGAAGAGCTGTATTTTAAGTAGGCTATAAAAATATGCCACAAGTATTAAAAAGTCTGAGATCATGAACTAATGGTCTTAAAATTTTGACTTAAGTTCTGATAAAGAGTTTTCTAGGTTAGTTTTATGTCTTACTAAGTATTACAGGATGAATAAATGTAGCTTTAGTGTAGGTGAGATTTCTCAAAAGAAAAACCCACCAAATTAGGACTTCCCTCACCCCTCAAAACTCCTGCATAAAATGGTTCTGTTGGGTGAGATGATAAAAGACTGTGATTCTTCCTTTAGGTATCGTCTTAATAAGAGCAAGATGTGAACCAAACTGGAAGGAAGCCAGGCACTCTGTTATTAACACAATGCACAGTCTGATACCGGGTAGCGAATTCTCACTGTGGCTCTACAAAGCGTTAATGAAGTTCTAATTTAAAAAGCAAACAGAAAACCTCTACATTGCACCGTGGGGACCCAACACATTTTATCACATTGTATTGTGACTAATATTAATATTGTTAATTAACAAGCTTTCTTGAGATCTAGGAATATTATGGCAACAAGTTTTTATTTTTTTTCAAGGCTGCCTAATGTTTCTCAGTACCTCCAAACAGAGGAGCAGTGAAATGGAATGATCTAAATTACCTACTCATCCAGAAGATCAAAGAAAGGAAATCTATTTTTGCTAAATAAAAAACTATTGCAGTATGTCAATTTAAATCATTTTTAACCTTTAAGATCAGGACACAGAAACTGCCATGCTGAAGGATAGAAGCATAACTGGATCATTTTAAGAGTGGCCAATATTTATCTTCAGAGGAAAATGAAGCTTAAGAGAACTAAGGCTGCTTTAGTTCTGACTGAGAGATTCCACACAGGGGTTTAATGGGATTTAACACGCTTTGAATTCATACCATTAATTAATTTGCCTTAACTTTCTCTTCTAACCCCATATAGACAGGATCTAAGTGACTACCTACTCCTTTCCTTCTATAAATTCATTGTCAGTATTGACTGTATCTGGGTACTGTGGTAGGAATTCCTGCTTGTGCTCCAGCAGTTAGTTATTTAAAAATATGAAATGCAATGGGAGAATCTAGAAAACTGGATGATACCTTCTTTTTTTTTTTTCTGGGATGGCGCTACGGAGTGGCCGTGATAGTTTGATGGCTTGGTTTTTGGTTGGGTTTTTTTTTTTTAGTGAGACTGGTTACTT
>JAAGNO010017960.1:27455-61532 GCA_033439905.1 Ceryle rudis
GCGTGGTTTTTTGATGGATTTGTGTTTGGTTGGGTTTTTTGTTTTTATAGTGGTTCCGGTTACTTTCATTTTTTTTTTTAAAAAAAAAAAAAAAGGGTGGGGGAAAAGCTGAGAGTTTCATAAGGTGTGCAGTATGGATTAAGTGCTTTGAATTAATATATTATAAAAATGCGTTAAGTAGTTTAGCTCCTTGTCACAATTCTTTCCTTCTCATGTTTTTAATACTGGATTAACTCTTTTCTGAAGTGGTACTACAGGGGAAGTGAAGAAGCTGTTCTTTGTTAAAAGTTATACCAACCTAACCTGCAATTTCATATAATGAAATGGTGTAATCATCATTTTCCTTGCTGTACGGTGTCAGTAGGGTGCTCTTTAATGGTCTGTTTTCATTACCGAAGTTTGCTTTTCTCCCAAGTTCAGCCTTAATCAGATTTTTTCAGTTGATAAAACATGGACAGTACTTGATCTCCCCTGGTCTTTTCCTGTGGTTCATGGAAACTTGGTGTGCGGCTTGGTGTGGAAGAAGACTTTGTTACAGGCTACCTGAAACTGCTCAGTGGTGGGCAGAACGTACATGCCTGTGGGTATTTCTGCCTCTTGCCTGTTGTGTGATGCCCTGACTCACTGGTACCTGTGGTTTGTCTTTACAGGCTAAATAAAATTAATTATTTTGTGTTAGCAGCTAAGTGGCTTGTTGATGGACTACAGTAATAACAACATGTGTGTTAAAACTACGCCCCGAGGAGTTCACAATGTTAAATAATGTTTCTATGAGTTATCAAAGTTTCGCCATCAGGTTTTTATCTATACTTTCTTTTTAAAACAAAGTGTGGAAAAAGCATTTGTTATCTTTGTGCCCGAGTAAACTAATGTCTGTGTAGTTTGAAGAAAAATCATCTAGAAAGCAGCCTGCCTTAGACTCAATTCTGCTTGGTGGTTTGGTTACTGAATTGGTCTTCTGCACGTCCATAGGTCCAGAGACAGTGAATCCTTTTGGGAATGCTAGAAACACAGAGCCTTTTTTTGGTCTGTTTTTAAAGGTTGGGTTTTCCATGATGTTTTTGAAAGATTTAATCACAGATCATATTTGCTACTTTTCCATTTACAGGTCCAATGATGCACCAGCAGCCTCCCTCCCAGCAATACAACATGCCACAGGCGGGTGGCCAGCACTACCAGGGGCAGCAGCCACCTATGGGAATGATGGGCCAAGTCAACCAAGGGAATCATATGATGGGTCAAAGACAGATTCCTCCATACAGGCCGCCCCAGCAAGGTAGGACTTCACTTCAGTGTTTTCACATTGAATTCAAATAATCATATTTAAAACTAGTTTAAATCACTTCCTTGCTTACACCAAATTTCAATCCAATCATAGGGTGTCACAGACTTCGTTTTGCAGACTCTTTGTTAGCCTTTTAAGGGTGGTTCTTGCAGCAGACTATTGGTATCACCATGAAACGTGAAGACAAGTATTTCTTTTGTTTTGAGTTCTGACATGAAGTATCTAAAAATATGCATCTCAGATATGCTGATGCAGAATTCTGTTTCGATGTTTAAATGATAGGTACAGAAAAGGAACAGAGCACCTGCTTGATTCTGAATTTGCTCAGTTACAAAAAAGGAACAATGTTCTACAGTCTTGCTTTTTTCTTTTTTTTTTCTTTCCAGTCTTTTTAGAAAAGGAATAACTTTATTTTTAACACCTTAGTCTGCTATACACATGTTCCTAAAATGAAGTTTGATATATATGTGCTCAGTCTAGTGCAGAGTGTGTGTGTATTTAGATAGATATAGATACATTTATTATTCTTGTAACTAAACCAGATTACGTATGTTGTCTGAAATGCAACGATATGGGTGGGGAGTACATTGAAGAAATATTTCTCATACTAAGATCAGAAATTAGCAGGCTTTATAACAGAGAAAACAAGTTATTTACATATTGACTGGTTGTGGTTTTTCAGGCCCACCACAGCAGTACTCAGGCCAGGAAGACTATTATGGGGACCAATACAGTCATGGTGGACAAGGTCCTCCAGAAGGCATGAACCAGCAATATTACCCTGATGGTAATCTCTCATAAATGTTAACTTTCCCATTTTCTATACCTGCCCAATACTAATGTAGTCCTATGCCCCAAATTTGGGAATGAGGCAAGAATAGTAATTGGATGTCATACCTCTCATTTACAGAACCTTCCAAATTCAGAATTGTTACTACAGGTTAAGTTGCTGCGACTAGTTAATTTTACAACTTACTCAAGGCGTGTAATTTGTAATACTCCCATTTGAAATGCTTAACGACAGTTCTAGTATTTCAAAATGAAGTTCTGTAATTGGTTTATCTAAAAGTATGGAAGGTTCCTTAGCTTACCTAGTGTAATTGAGATGAATTAAAACAGCCATAACTTTTATCATTAATAAGAGAGGGGGCAATATCCTTTGATGAAATATTTTACTGAAGTGGAAAAACTTGCTAAAAAGATGTGGTTTTTCTGTAAATATTCTATTTTTTAGTGTTTAGTTTTCATGTAAGTCGTACAAATACGTTATTGCTGCTCTGGTATGGGCCTTTTAGTTTTAATTTTATGAAGGAACAAAATGGTCCCTGCCCTGAGGAGACTGTAATTGTGATTCCTCTTTAGAAGTCCCCCCAGTGCTTTCAAGACAAGATCCGAACTTTGAATTTCATAAATCTGTCCTCCTACCTTCTTGGAATTTGGAGTGCTGAAGGCTATTGGATTGTGTTATAAGTTAGAAAAGTTGCAATTAACTGTTTTTAGGCTGAGCAGAGACTGGGAGAACAGAGATGCTGACTCATGACTACTGTTGATAACTGTGTGTACAACTTAATGGTATCTAATGAAGTCTGAGGAACGTGGTAGATGTTAATGTCCTAAAAATGTATACAGAGCAAAGCTGTGTAATTGCCAAAGCAACTACTCATTGCAAATACAAGGATACAAGTCAGTTGTTTGATTTTCAATTTCTATTGAAATTATTTTAAGATGCATCAAGCCACATCTGTATAAGCTTACATGTGTTTTTTGCAGATACACATGCAGAATTATTTTACATGTTGCATTAGCTTGTAATTCTTCAGCTTTCATTTGGTAACTTCCGTGTTACGCACATGAACTTGAAATGGTTACAGGCAATTTGCTGTACTAAGGGCAGCTTGATGTTACCATCAACAGCTCTGGGGCAGCACTGATTACTTCTCTAAGACCTCTTCCTTCTAAAGATTCATAGTTTATTATTACCTCATTATTACTCTGGAGACATAAAAAAAAAAAGCCTTAATGGTTATATATTTACATTAGATTCAGACGATGACATACGGTACAGTTGCATAACTAATCACAACAGCCACTTAGCTTTAGACTGTGTTCTCCTTTCCTTGTTTTTATTCCAAAATTTTATTCCAAACTTACATAATCTGTATAATTTGATTTCAGATTTAAACAAAGCTTGTGTTCTTGACCAAGTTAGCAATAAGATAAATTTTGGTCATCTCTAAGGCAAAATATATTTGTTCTAAAAACAACAGCAGGTAGGGTGTTTACTGCATATATTGGTTTCTTAATCAGAGATGCCCGTAGTCTCTGAAAGGGAAGGTTTGTTTAGTGATCCTACTCAGGACTGGAATGTAAGAAGAGTTTTCTTAAGATTTGTAGGAATTCTGTTTTTAGGGAAAACCTTGAGAATGTTGTTTTTCTGTCACTGAAAACAAAACTTCATGTAGACCATGGTTCATAACTTCATTGAGCTTTATTTGTTATATTTCACACTGCTTTTAGCATATGCTTTTGAATTGGAGATCAGCAGAACAGGTGTTAGACAAAGTATGATAATTGCTTTCTTTGTTCATTCTAATTTAATTCAGGTTATTTACATGTGAAAAGCCTAAATGCTTTCATTTTTATTTTTTTTTTTTGAGTAAAAGATAAAGTACTTTTTCTCCTCTCCCCCCAACAAGGATTATCAGAAGGTTAAGACCATCCCTTGCTGTCATGTTGCTAAAACTACTGCATTAAGCCTTTTTTTTTCCTGTCACATGTTAATTCAATATGAAAGGAAATCATATTAATAAGTCTTTGACTAAATACAATTGAAAATTCTTTTTCATGTATATCCAGTTGAAATTTTTTTTCATTTTTCTGAGAAATGAAATATTTTTAGGGTTTTCACTCAGAGGCCATTAACGTTTCTTCCTGTCTCTTGTCGAATTGATGTAGGTCATAATGATTACGGTTATCAGCAACCGTCGTATCCTGAACAAGGCTACGATAGGCCTTATGAGGATTCCTCACAACATTACTACGAAGGAGGTATCTATATACCTTCACACACATACGCACATACATTCCCTTTCCTCCCCCAACCCGCAACGGGAACAAAAATTCTTGCACAACACGACTTATACCCATGCAAAGCTCTTGTAGAATACTAGTTGCTGGCTGTCTTGAAAATTGCAGGGAACTTGAAAGCGTTCAGAATAATTTCTTGCAAACACCTAAAATATATAACCACAATTTGCCATTTCTAACAAAAGTAAAATGACTAAAACACTCTAGAGATTTTTTTTTTTCCTACCTCAATGGAAATTTTTATTTAAACATCAGTTTGTTGGTTCAGTTGTATATCTTTTTGTGTGTGTATATATTTCGTATAATTATAGTGCCGTTAGGAAGCAGCTTGCTGATCTTGTGTAGCTAGTCTGTGCTCTTGTAGCTGTCCTTAATTTTGTCTTTTTCTTTCTATATTTTATTTAGCATAGTCATGATCTTATGACTGTGATGTTCCAGTAAATGTAATGCTCGTTTGGCAGAGATGCTGAAAATGCTGCAGTTCAACTCTGCAAAATTGGCTTTAACTGCAGTTTGTATGGCCGAATTCCTTCTGTTTGGTTTGAGTTTTCTTTGTTTTTGTTCAGTTTTTGAAATCGATATTGCATTTTCATTTTGTTCTTGTGTTGTTGGTTGTGCATCTTAGAAGGGAAGAAAAAAAAAAAAAGCCCAAAAGTAGGTATCTTTATAAGTGTTTGCTTTCTTGCAATCATCTTACAGGAAACTCGCAATATGGTCAGCAGCAAGATGCATATCAAGGACCACCCCAACAGCAGGGTTATCCACCACAGCAGCAGCAATATCCAGGCCAACAAGGCTATCCAGGACAACAGCAGGGTTATGGTAAGAACCTGAAGATACAGACAGAATCACAGAAAAGACCAGGAGAGATCCTAATGTGTTATTTCGTCCCTACTTTCCTGGTTTTAAAGGCCAAGCTTATGTAAAAAAAGTTAAATGCCCACAATTTCAGTGGGTTAAACAAGAAAGTGTAGATCCAATGTTGGCAGTCTAGCACAGTGTGGTAGCGTAGAGATGTGAGCGGCTGGAAAACATAACAGGTTTCTGTAGTTCAGACATGGAAAGACGCTGCTCTTTTCTGTCCTCTGTAGGTCAGCTCAGAGTCAGGAGGGCGGAAGGATGGTAGAGAGCCATTTATAGCCTTTCATCCCTGGATTTGCTATCTAGAAGAAATTTTTTTTAGAAAGTTTACAAATTCATCCAACATACACGAATCATTCTTTTAAAATTCTCCTACTGATCAGTAAGGAAACAAATGTAAGTACTGCCAATATAGCTTTCAAGAGTTTTTCTTACAGATTTGCACTAGTAGTGCAAACCTGATTCATGGCAGGAATGAGAAATCCTCCGCCACAAGTGACATAATGTCCTTGGATTCAAGGAAGATCTCCCAAATGGGAAACTTCAGAGTAGTAGTAAGTAATTTTTGTGCATTACTTCTGATAACTTGAGGTCAGAAGAGCATAGTAAAATACTTCTCTTTTAAGTCTTACTTGCTTACATATTGTAAAGCTGCACGCATTTATCTCAGAAGGAGGAATCTCTGAAATCTAATGCCATATTTTTTCACTTTTAGCTTCATTGCAGGTTTAAGGGATACAACTTTGAGCATTGTGGGTATGTGAGGAAGTGCATGGGTGTCCTGTTTGCCATGTAGGTAAATGCCAGACTCACAGCAAATCCAGTTATGGTGAGACAGAGTTAAGTTTTAAGAGGATGCATTGAAATTTAGCAAGGTTTCTCCTTTTGGAGGTTGTGGAGGAATTGATGTATGTATTCACATACTTATATTCTGCTAAATGTGACATAGGAACAGAATGAAGATCGGAGTGAAGGTCCATCTAGCTCACTCGTTCTAAATTTTATAGGTAAATAAAATGAACTTATTCTGAAAATTAGGTTAAGAAATACTAGAGGAAAGAGGTAAAGAAATCTGTTGGAGCATCTTACTCACTGCAATTTGTAAACCCAAATAGCATACTTCCCGATTTCTATTTTTATAGCAGAATTAGATACTGAAGTTCCATTTTTATTTTATAAAATCTGTCAGTGAAAAGTAAGGATTTGACTATAAAGAATTGCCATGAATAAATAAACCCAAGGTTCATTTGTCAGATAAATACAGAATTTTCTAGGATGTAGTATCCTTGCTTGATTTAATATTTAATTGCTTTCTAACTTGCAGCAGTAAATAACCATCTCAGTCATTATTATCAATCTTTAAGATTTTGTTTCTCTGTAGAAGGCTGAAATTGCTTAGTTCAAGGGGATTTGAGGCCTGAGGAGAACGGTAGTTGCCATGTGGAGCTTTGCTTCCCCAGGTCGTCTTTTTGACTGATTAGATCCAGCATTACTGAAAGAGTTACCAGCTGATGCCATCTTGATGTCCAGTGCCTGTAGCTAAACCTAGCCCTCTCTAGCACTGAATCACACTATTGCTAAAACACATCAGTTTCTTCTGATGGAAAAGAGAGAAAAAAAAAAAAAAAAGCGTTGGCTTGTTTAAAGGAAGGCACTTGTGAAGAGCTGCAGATCTTCCTGACTGCCAGTTTTTAAAGGGTCGTGTTGAAGAAGCAACTTAGATCCACTGCAAAAGATCCATGTAGAGTGTCACTGAAATACACAGTACAGCATCTGTCCCCAGGTAGGAGAGGATGAGGTTAATTTTGTTTGGAGCATGACTGCACTGCCTGATGGTAGTGACGCGCAGCTTCTACCACGACGGGCTTGAGTTCTTGCAAACAGTAATGGAAAGAGTTGGTATTGACAAAGGAACTGCTTCCTTTTATAGCTGAAATGGTTGGAGCCAAAGTAGTTGGGCTGTTTTTCTATCCTTTTCCTGGAAAGTTAGGATGACCAAAGGAGTATGGAGTAGAGGGTGCTTTGTTCCATCCCACAAGAGCATTTCCTGGTTGTCACATCTCGCGTTTTACACATACAACTCGTGTGTCTGATAGCCCATCTATGGTTGCCTGCTGTGGTGCGAGAACTGACTCACTGGCAGCGCAGCATTGCCAGGCTCTTTAAAAGGTCCACATGTGAAACGCAGCGGAACATCTGCCTGCTTCTGGTATGATAAAAGTTCTGGAGCTGCAGCAGAGTGCAGGAGGAGAGGGTGTGCCTCCCTAAATCCTGGGAAGTGCACATGTTTGTCACTTGTTATTTGGTCTTCCCTGTCCTCTGACCTCATGTGCAGAACTACATGCATTGCTAATAAATGATGAATATATAAATAACGGTAAATGTTTCTGTGGTTGGAGCACAGGCCTCATCCCTTAAGGTGCTTTCCAGGGTGAGAGGAGGACCACTGATCCATGGTATGTTTTTAGGTAGGAAAACACCTAACTGGACAATAGGGAGACTTCTTCAGCTGTCCTCAATTGTAAAATTCAATGCTTTTACTGTTTCCTCCTTTCTAACACCTTAAGCAATCTTGTTTTTTGTTTGTTTCCATTTTAATGATCTCCAGGCCCCTCGCAGAGTGGTCCAGGACCTCAGTATCCCAATTATCCACAAGGACAAGGCCAGCAGTATGGGGGATACAGACCCACACAGCCTGGGCCACCACAGCCACCACAGCAGAGGCCTTATGGATATGACCAGGTATTCTTTCATTTCATGAGAAAGTCGTGATTCTTACACACTCACTTGATAATCTTAGTTTCTTCCTGTGGACATTTAACTAGGGGAATAGAGGACGTGGTCTCTCAGCTGTGTATGTACAATTCTCATGGGTTTTATTTCCAAGTGAGTTGCCCAGAATCATTGGTGTGGAGGTGTGATTAGTCATTCTCTTCTGAGCTTGGAAAGTTTTAATGCAGTTTGGCAAAGTGAGGCCTTCCTGGCAGTATTTTTGGACCTTAAAAATGAAGATGATCTGTTTCGTAGCCTCTTGGTGAATGACTGATATGAAAGATGAGGTTCCTAAATCCCATGGTGGATCATGCTTCAAACAATGCAATAAAAATGGTGGAATTGATTTTCCGGAAACACAAAGGCAGTAATCCTCTTCAGTTGCAGAAGTGCCTCAGGTGTGCAACTGAGGTCCTTCTACTGAAGCTCTGTGTGGGGAGATGTGGAGTCTCTGTTTGCACATACTTTCTCTGGGCAGTATAAAGGAACACTGAACGTGGGAAAGAAGTGACCTTAGAATCTTTCCTATCATTGCTGAGAAGTTTAAAACAAACAAGAATCACCAAAACTCAAGACTGGAGTTGTAGTGGAGGACCCCTGCCTTCTAATTAAAGGATGAAGCAGAGGTTTTATTCCTGTAGAAAGTATATACTGTAAAACCCTAATCTTTGCAATATGAATCGTTCAGAAATGTCACTAAAATTTATGCTGTTACTTTCATTGGCATAAATAAAATGGAGATTAACTAAATATACCTTAAGATCAAGTTGAGGTTCTAGTATTTAAATGAAATACTGATCTGTCAGTAGGAGATCAATCAGTTGGACTTCCAAGAACTTTTAAGCATAGCTACAATTGCCCACATTTTAAAGGAGAACAGTTGGCTTCCTTTCTACAGAAATCAGAAGAGACAAGAAGGAGGAAAAAACTTTCAGTGTTGTAGTTTAGCGATGCAGTTACTTGTAATTGTTTAACTGATAAACAAAATGCTTATGCAATGAACTAATAGCTTCCTTCTGCAAATAATAAGCTACAAGAAAATGCTTTGCTTTTGGCAAATGTGTAGGGTCAAGGAAACTTAATCTCCATTTGCTGAGTTTCTTCCAGCTTTCTTTGCAGTAGCAGCAGATAACGCTCTCTGTAGGTAGGCTCTACTCCTCCAGTTTGTGCAGTTTAAGTTCCACTGGGAAACTCAATTATGGAAGACCTCTTTTTCATACTAGCCATTCCCACAGGAATTGTGCTGCTTAGATTCCTATCTGGCAGCTGCTCTGAAACTCTTCCTCATGCCTGATTGTCGTATTACAGTGGAAAAAACTTGACCTTGCAACGTAAAACTGGAATTTAAAATACTGCCTTATTGTGATGGTACTTAACACGGAATGGTGGTGGGACTGCAGTTTGGAGAAGGTTCACTCTCCAGCACACTGCTTGTTTCTGCAAGCCTTGAACCCTGTGGTGAAGGATCACGGTAAGCGTGGAGCGTTGGTGCTTTCACCTCTGCCCTCCTTTGCAGTACAAGATGTTCTGTCAAAAGAAAAGGAGAATATCCCCAAGAGCAATAATTCTGGGTACTGAATCTATGGAATAATTGATTCCCAGAGGATATGTTGACTAGTTCTTCACTGTTCACTGGGATGTGCCTTGATTTTGGAGATAACATGTAGCAGTCCGTTCTGTGATGCTTGACAGATGAATATTTTTAGGTATCTCTTAAAGCAGGTTAGTTTCCTGAATTACTCTGAATTTAGGTGACATCAGCTTTTGAAACAATTTTCCAAGTTTGGGTGGGTAGTAATTCCCATCTTTTATTATCCTGCAAATTTTACAGCAGTTTATTGAATGTAAAAGTATACTCTTGATTAAATTCAGTTCCTGGCTTTAAATCCAGCTCATCAGTCTTACTTTTACATTAAAGCAAAGGATTTTTGGTGAGATGAAACTCTACCACTTGCTCATAGTCAGTTTATCATTTATTGTTACTTGCTTCCACCTTTTAACATCACAGGTTATTTGGATGGTCCTTTGATAATCAGCTTTTAATACAGGAAGATGTGCCTTGTGGTCTAATTATGTATTTTGAATTTTTTCTAGGGTCAGTACGGAAATTATCAACAGTGAAAAATTACTCACATTCCAGTAGGCAATATCTACTAGCAGCCATATTGTCTCCTCAGCACTGTGGACATCTTCCTGAGATGAGAACCTCCCATTCCATCTAGCTTTTGGAAAAATCTTGTGGCTGTTCTATGGTATACAGTCTTTATGGGTTAATTGTTCAAGACTGTAGATTCTCAGAAACTGATTTCACATCTCTGCTCTAGATGGCAATATTGGACAGAAAATATGTGACATAACAATTTGCAGCGAGTTGAGAACTGTATGTCAAATAGACTGTTACAGACTGAAAGGTGCGAACAGCTTTGTATGTTTATGAAGGTTATGGGAATTTAATATTTTTTCCACAGATTTTTTTTGTAGGGGAAAAGGGGAAATGCACACTTTTTACAGCAGCAATATTTTGTATATTATGTTTTTCATGTGGTGAATATGCAAGACAGTACACACTACTCACCGGGCAGGATAAGAAATCTGCTGTTGAAAATGGGTAGGGGCATGATAAGCGCTTGATTGTATAAGTCTTGAAATGGTGTACAATAAAGATAACGGTGAAAAAAGATGGAGAGCATCATACATCACTGATAGGTTCATGTGCAAAGAACGAGAATCCCAGTTATCTAAATGGGAACATAATTAAGGACAGTATAATGTAGTCTTGTGCAAAGATTAATTTTTTTAAGCTCTCCAATTTTTCAGAGTGAAGCAATTTTGTAAAAATTGTTTCTAACGTAGCTCGACAATTTTCTGCAACGTTTTTTGGGTAACAAGATAAACGTTTGGGTTTTATTTCTCAAGTGTTTTGTCACAGCTTTGCATAAAGCAAGCTGTAATCCCTCTTAATAATTACAATAACAAAGAAAATGACAAGTGTTAATTTTACTTGGCTTGAATATGCAAAGAACTTGAAAAAGAATATGGAGGACAGGATTTATTGTATAAGTGTATTTTAACCTTTAGTTAAATAATTTGTATGTATCAAAATAGCCTAGAAGACTTTGTAAAACCTATCTAAACTTTCCTAACTGGGAATTAATTAATATCTTTAGAAAGGCGGCATTTTTTTGTGTGTGTCCATTTTTCTTACTGGTTAACATGAGACCAAGGGATGTTTTATAACATGAAATATAAAACCTGTTGGTGAAGTAAATGCCAAATTTTGTTTTGAACTGCATTAATGCTTGTAGTGTTGCATGTCAGATAGAGGCAGCACCTTGATCAATAGCATAGTACACAAAAAATTGGATTTGAGACTGTCCTGCTACCGTGTATCAGATAAATAAACAGATATTCTGTTGTGCAGGAATATACACATTCAAAAGAATTCCTGGCAACTTTTATAAAGGACAAAACTTAAAATTAGCCCAGGAGTAAAATAATAGTTTTATTTTTTTTTCAGTTGAAGATCATGTTTGGAGTTTAAAAAAAAAAAAGAAAAGAAAAAACTGGTATTCATAATACGTATGACATTACACATGGGAGACAAGGTTTTCAATTTGTTCATCATTTTTAAAGGGAAGCCAATTTTCTTAAAATGGATAGAAAATACACATCGAGGTTTGAACAGATACGGCATGAGGAACATGATTATGAATGAAATGCTTGTAGGTTCTGTGCCAATTTTCCACCACTGTGTACTTCATTGCTATTTAAAACTGTACTCCATCAATTCTAACGGAAGAATAAATTATTTGTGATTTTAATTTTCTCATTTGTTTATTTAAATTAGATCTCTATCACTCTGATGTCTCATCTGGACACTCTGCTCTGGGTTTTTATTTTACAGAAGTTTGGCCAGAATAACTGAACTGTATTTGCTTTCTAGGACTTTATCAAAATTCTCTTGCCATAGCCAAGTTAATTAGAATTAACTGTTCAGTAATCAGCATGTTGTGTAGGTTGTTTGTTACGAAATTCTTCCTCTGAAAATGTAGGTCCATGAGGCTATAATCAAGATGACTGAATTAGATAAATGAGTTGTGGAGGCAAAAATGTGTTGAACTCAACCTGGTGTAGATATGTTATCTCATTTGAAATAAGCTCAACTGACATTAAGAAATAATTTGTCTTGCAGCCCATCTTCTGTTGTCTTATTCTCCTTTTTAATGGAAACTAAAATTGCAATTTTAATAAGCAGAATTTCCTCCAGGGTTTCCCTCCTAGAGACTACTGCATTTGCAAGGTTTAATTGTTTTATAACGGTCCTGTTTCGTAAAACTTTTTAATTGGTGGTGACAAAAATTACCTTATTCCTCTGATACTATGCCAGAAGAAGAACCTGAGAGGAGATAGCTCCATGCGAAAGTGTTGCTACTGAAATTATATATTAAGAAAGAACCACTTTTCCCTAAACAAAAAAGAAGCAGGAACACGCAACAGGGTGAAATAGCAAGATACAAGGTTCAGTTTAGTAAGTATTCTTGCTTAAATAAAATCCAAAGTTAAATAGTAAAGTTACATTTGGCATTTTACCTGTAGAAAATAAGACCTAATGGGGCGACTGATGCAACAACAAATATGTGAACAGAAACGATACAAATGTTCAAAGAATAAAAGGAGGAGTTAATGAATTCAGTGACTTTTAGTTGTAGTGCTGTGATTTTTGCCATTGTATTTTACTCTTCCCTTTCAGAGAGTTTTAGTTCCTTTTCTGCTCTGTGAATGACTCAGAAGGCAGAAGTTAGCTCCCTGTTTCAAATAAAATTGACTTGAATGATGATGTAACAGAAGCAAACACTGCTTTATAGAGCAGGATAAATATATCTTTTTGTAAGTAGTTCCACGTCTGTTTTCATATCTAGAGTAACTTCTAAATGTTTAAAGTAATTGATTTTTTTTTGAGGAAATATTCCTAGTTAAAGAGGCACAAGGCCTTCAGTGCAAAAATACCATTGTATTTGGAAAGTTCTCACCACAACGGATGCTGAAACATTTTAATGTGATTTAAAGGAAAAAAAAATATTTAGATTAAAAAAGAGAATAGTTAAATTTACAAAATGAAAAGAAATTGCTACATCAGCAGATTGAGGTGGAATTCAGCCAGAAGCCCTGAAGAAGTTTAGAGAGTAAGTAGCTGCTGCTTCTACATAGGCAACAGTTGCTGTATCCATAACATAGAAGCATAAGGTTGAAATCCTGTGAATTGAACCCAAACAAACCTTCTGAAATGAGTAGGTAACTGGATATAGTAGTAAGTTAATAAAACCTAAAAATAAAAAATTCAATAGTATATTAAATTATATGGGGTTTGGGGGTGTTTTTGTTTGTGGAGTTTTTTGGTTTGTGGGACTTTTTTTTTTTAAGGCTAAAATGTACCCCTTAACCTGCTGGAAGTATTGTAGTAGATGATGGCACAATCTGATGGAAATGATCTTTCTTTGTATGTTCACAAAGCCTGAAGCTCTCTGAGAAGCTGCTACCATAAAAATAAGGATGCAGTAGCGTGTGGCCTGTGAAGCACTGGAAGTTGGGTAAGATGAGGGGAAGGTAGGAATAAATGCTAAATATAAAAAATCACGGGGTTTGGTAACAAATCATACCAGAGCTCTATTAGGACTGCTGATTAACACCAAATAAATCGGAGAAAATAATAGGCGATAACAAAATGAGGTGGAAATGGAGCTGGATAGATCACGCGGGACTTAAAACTTTGTGGAAATGCAGTGGACCAGAGTAGAACTTGGATGTTTACATCAGAGTAGGTACTGGGTGGGATAATGCCAATTGCTCAGTGAATTCACTGTCAGGAGAAATTCTGCAGCTAGTGCAGGAAAACTCTGCACCACAATGTTCAAGCAGCAGTGGTACAGACACTTCAGAAATTACCATAACACTGACCACAGTTTGTCAACACTCTGAATGCCCCTGCTCATCTTTGCCTCTCCCATAGCAAATAAATAATCTCAGGGTAAGGAGTAGTCAAGAACAAATTCAGTCTAAAACACATCATCTGAGCCAATGGTTTAGGATTTATTGCAGAATTCAGTATGTCTAAACCAGCAGCACGTAACAGTGTAATTTTTGCAAGGATACAGACAACTTCATGAAAATTAAAGGCAACCCCTGTAAAATCAATAACAAAACGCTTTTTACAACGTGCGCAACTGCGAACTCAAGCCTTCAGGACACTTACTGAAGCCAAAGGCTTAGTAGGATTAAAAAAAAATGAATTTGATATATATATATGTATGAGAACATGCAGGGTTACGTGAGATCGGAGCAAAGAGTTTATTTTGAAAGAATGTAAAGCCTCGTGCTTCACAGCTTTATGCAGCAGACACCAGGCTAGAATTTGGAAGATGCTTCTGATGCCTTGACAGTAAATATTGGGAGTATATTTAGATTTCTTTTTATTAAAACTTTCAGAACCTCTCTGCAAAACCTGACGTAGGCATTATTAGCAGCAGACTGTTGGTTTGGGTTGCAGAATTAAATGTAGATTTGGAGCAGCAATGTTCTGTTCAGAAAATTACTACTTTTTTAATTCTGCTATGGTGAAATATATGACCCAAATAATACAAATGGTTAAATACTTTGGTTTTGCAAGATTCTTGGTTCTCATAAGCTTCTCATGACACAGTTTCTAAACAAAAATCCTTGTCCAATCCAACAGAATATATGAATGACTTTTCCTGTACCTGAGATCTGATCATTTTGCAAGAGGAATGCTTTTCAGTTTTCTGTAGCTGATGTTTTCTAATTTTCCCTTACTATTTTTTACTTCATCTCTAAGAACTGAAGGTAGTTCAGTATGTCAGTGATGCCACATATTTACATCTCGGGTTTCTGGTGGGGGAAGAGCTTTGGGGCTGCTGGAATAGCCAGAGCTGTTTCTCTTCAGTGCACTGGCTGGTATTCACTTGCCTTGACACTCAGAACAAATGCTGTAGGTGAATTGCCATGTAAATGCTTTTGCATTTTGGTTCATAACTTTCATTTAATCTAAAAGTTAATTTTACACGGCATAAATTCTAATCGCCTACTGCAGTTGGTGTTGCCAGAAGTGTGCTGGCATCTGGACACAAGTTCATTACAGATACTTCTGTTGAAAAATGTCATTTGCTAGGGCAGCCTTGGTGGAAAGACACATTTTGTTCTTATGAAATTAAGTTACATCAGTTACATCTCCTGACTTTTTTAGCAAACTTCCAATCAGGTGAAGAATTTTTAAGAATTCCAGTATTAATTTGCCTTCTCTACATTTTTCCAGTAATAGTTTTTCTCATCTTGGAGCCTTTAGACTTCCTTTCTACAGGGCTACAATATAAACAAATGCTCCAGTTCTTCAAGTTTCTATCTAAATACTGATTATGGCCTTACTTGTTAAGTGAGTTTCTTGCCAGGTTGAAACGGTGTCAGACTCAAAGGTTAATGATCTGTGTATCTTGTCCTCTTGTTTCTTTTTTTCCCCAGCAATGATACAGATCATTTCAGAGCTAGCTCTTGTTTGAGCACCTAGATAACTACAGCTATCTGTTTGCTCCCAAGGCTGTTTCCAGCTTAGATAAAATGTTTGCCTTCTATCATGAAATACCTTACTTAGAAACCTCCTACTGGGGGAAAAAGGCTTCTGCTTATAAGCCCCACCTGAATGTGATGAAGTTTTTCAGTGCTTGACACTGCTTTTGGGTGTATCACCTGCTTCAGGGTCCACGTGGGCTCAGGAAAGGTAAGAGCATAACAAACCTGAGGCAGATGTGAAGGTTTCTTCTGTATCCCCCAAAGTTTTTTTGGCTGAGGGCAAGCGGTTGATTTTAGGACTGCAAATAGATGCTTGGTGGGAAGCAGGGTGTCTATAACCGCTGCAGGTACCTTGTGTGCACACTGACCTGTCTGATGGAGCCTGGTGTTGGCTGGTGCTTGTTACGACTGTCGCTGTGCCCTCGCTATAAAGCCAGCACTGACACTTTATTACCTCAGAAGCTTAGCCTGTATTATTTGCCCTTCAATTTCACATCACTTCATGTTTTCCTGCTGTCTGGCAGCAAACAAAGAAGGCAGAAACCCAGGAATCTTACGTGAGACCCAGTCTGCTGAGGAAGGAGCAAGGAACACAGAGATTAATTAATTTGATTGCTTCAGTAGTTCTTTTCCCTGGTCAGAAATTTGGAGTTTAAAATGTGGTAGACCCAAGGTCTGTGGGCTAAACACAATAGAGGTGACCTGCTGACTAAATTTTCCTGATACTCTGCCCTATTACCATTATTTAAGTGACCGCTGACAGCTGGTCACCATTTGAAGGAGCACTTGGCAGTGTGTCCGTGCGACTAATCTGTGTCTGTGTTTTGAAGGGAGCGACTGGGACAAAGCACCTTTTGTCGAGCTACCCGTGTTTCCACAGATGTTTCAGGAGGATGCTGCAGAGTATCATGATGGCTGGTGTGTATTTGTGTCTCTGAAACGTGTTGCTTCAATGACTCAGTAACCTGCAGGCGAACCCATGTTCTGTTCTGCCTTCAGCAGTGCAGACAGTTTGTATATTTAGATTAATATTGAGAAGCTGTCTTCTTTGCTGTCATTTCTCTCATCATGGGACCAGTGTTGATCAACTGTTCTGGTTTTGTAAGTCATGACAGCTCACCTTTTGACCATGCCCATCTTCTAGAAGGGTAGCAGGCAAGAACTCACCTTGAAGAGTGACAGAGATGCAAAGGTAGAATTGCTTCTGGAGAGTAGTGGAAGATGTCTGTGACAAAAAGCAGCTAGCAGTTATTTATGGAACTGCTCATGTGGATAAGATCATCTATAGTTCCTCCTTCAGTATGTGTTTGAGACCATATTCTCTGTTGCTTTCAGAAGGCTCTGAGACCTAGAGACAGCTATGAATTAGTGGATTTACATCATACTTGCCACTTGGAAGGAGGGCTTTTGGGTAAAGATCTCTATAGGGAACTGCTCCCTGAATTTCTTGAAGACCACACCTTCCAAGCACCAGTACATGTGAGGGAGAGGCTGCTCGTGAGGCTTGCTTCTGTTGCTCAGTAGCCAATGACTTCACAGCGGGGAAGGTACTGCAAGGAAGATGGACAACAAAATTTGCCTTCTGGTCATGTGGAACCTCACCCAGCGTTGAGTCCTCAGTTTCTAGGATTGTGGGCACCTGTGACAACATCAACAAGAAGAGTTTGCTATTACTTTTGTATGGGGCTTTGTGGATTTTCACAAGTGTACTGACCAGCATCCCTGGCCCAGGCTGGGACGCCCCTCTCCCATCTTCTGCACAGGTGGATCCTGAGAGCAGGAGAGACAGCTACACCTTTTTCTCCAGGTAAATGAGGCAGCTCGAGTAAGAGATCATGAGGTGGTAAGAGTTTACCCTTAAAAAAGGAAAGGAGCAAATAATACTTTGAACAGTGGAACCAATGTTATCCATTTTTGCATTGTAATATCAAGAATAGCCATTGTTGGATTCTCTGATGCCTAAGGAGTTGGCCTTTGCTGAACTGAAGTATTTATCAAATCTCTTTTCTTTCCTAGTTGGGATTATTTCATGACCTTCGTAGGAATGTAATGTCTTGAAATGTCTCTCTGAGTGCAGTGAAATTTGTCAAGTGGGATTGAAGTTTGTCAAGTTTTCCTCAGGAAGCCTAACAAACAGCAGACTTTACCAAAGATGGCATCTGTAATCTCAGAATGAAGAGAAAACATGTCATGAGGAAAAAAAGCTGTTCAGGAGAGCTGGTAGGTTCTTAAAAGAAATTACACTGTGGGTCGATGTACAAATTAGCCCAGTTTGGAGGATCATGATCTCATCAGTGCCTTCAAACAAAAGAGGAAGTCCACAGAAAGAATAATAGAACACTTTGAAATAAAATCAAGGCAAGCCACAAAATTAACTATAACTATTCAGAGACACTGGTAGAAAAGGAAGAGGTGGTCTGTTACTTCGCAGAGAATGAAAACTGTAGAAGGGTTGCTAAAGAGTATTCAAGCTTAGGACATTGCTCTCAGACTTAGGTAGGAATAACCAGTTGCACAGACAACTGACGAGGAACAATTCATTAGGTACATGAACTATAACTTTACTATAGTTACAGTAAGTTATTAGATTGCTGCCCCTACTTTAGGATCAAGGAACTAGTAAAATAGCAGCAATAATAATGATACCGTCTAGATTTGTTATCTCAGTGCCTGTATCAGACCAATTTATGGCAGGAGGAAAGACAGTGGGCACATTAGGGGTAGGCTCTTGGTTGGGATAATTATCCCCAAGTGGCTACTGACAAGAGCTGAGTATGGAGAGATGATGGTGGGTGGATCTCAGAGGGGAATAACATGTATCGATTGTATTTATCAAACACTGAGCTGACCACAAGATCCGTAGTAGTACATTGCCTCATTACGGTACACAACATGTATTAGTTCTAACGTAGATTACACCTTTGCTTTTAATCCCCACCACCGCTGAGGGACCTGTGAACTTCCAGCAAAGGATCTGATGGAGAGGGAGTAAATAAATTGTCTTGCAGAGAACCTGCCAGCTGCCACATCCCATGAAAATGGATGCTGGGAATCCACTAGGTGAGACTCATTTTGACCATCAGTCGCTGCTGCTGTATACTGTTAATCCTTTTTAACTTCAGAGGGCATCCTTTCATTTTAAACTTTGCCTACACAAATTCATCATGTTATAATTCAGTGGGTCCCATACTCCTGAGGGATTTTCAACCTTATTAAGTATTGGTGCAAGTTTTCCAGTTGGTGCTGAGAAACTGTGTCTTCTGGGAGCTGAGAATCCAAGTTTTCTGTGAAATAGGCTGTTCTTCAGAACCACTGTCTTCTGGGTTTTTTTCCCCCTTTTTGATTCTGAGAACCTAATGATGCTCAGGATGTCCTTCCACCATCTTCAGCTGAGCTGGAGACGTCCTGGCCTGGGTTGTGGACAGTGCCTGTGCTAGGGATGGAGGCTGTGTCACCATCACAAAAGGATTTCCCATTTTTAGACACACTTGCTTGAGCGGGGAGAAGGAGGTGTTCTTCCTCTTTCTCTGGAGGAAAAAGCAGGTCAGCTGAGCAGCTGGGTGCTATGTGCAGGGTGAACTGCCCTCCCTAGGGCGAGGGGCATTGGGGTGGCACAGCAGAGTCCCTGCAAGACACAGCTCAACAGGAACTGGTTTTCAGATTAACTGCCCCACACCTGCTGCTTTAGACCAGACCAGCTACTGGGTACACAAAAGAATTTAGTCTGAGATGCACTGGGAATACATTTTTGCACTGTCTGTGGGTATTTCCTAGCTGGTAAGCACAGAGAGTAGATAGTGATACGGAGCAGGGAGATATACTGGGGGTGACAGCCGTATTACACGTATTTTGGCACTTTCTGGAACATCTGAGAACACAGGAGCAAAACAACTATCTCTGTGTTATCGCCAACCCTCACGTTTTTAAGAGAAACACTGCAGACTCTCCTCAAACGTTTCTGAACAGAATCCTAAAGACTTCAGCTCCCTTCAGCAGCAGTAGCTCCACTAAACCATCAAGACCCGGTACTTAAATTTCAGCATCCCCCTCTTCCAGCAAGTTGTCGAAGCTCTGTAGCAAAGTTGAGTATTTCAGATCCTGCCAGCTAGAGTTCAGTCCTCATTCCCACATAAACACAACCATTTTGCAAACATGATCTGATATTAATTACCCCCCTGGCACCAAAAGTCAGGATTTCCTGATGCGGCCCGCTAATGTAAAATGCATTAGTGAAAATGCTGGCTCTGAGGGGTTAGGTTCTCTAAATAAACACAGCAAAGTTCTTTTTTATTCACAACTCCCAGGCTATTCTGAAGGACTGATTTCTTGAAGGAGGGAAAAAAAAAAAAGACTAAAATCATTCTTGGGTTTTTAATAGGTTATAAATGCCTTTTTCCTATTCAGTTGCAGGAACTGAATGTCAAGTCGTAGATCAATGAAATCTGACTTTTTTTTTTTTGCATCAGAATGAAGCTTGCCCAAGCTTCTTTCCACTCCTTTCTGGGTATGTTCTTTGTGTTGTGTCTCTAACAGCAGATGTCTGAGGATTGACAGGATTGCACTTCTGACTTCTGGGCTAAGGTGGCAGCACAAATTAGTGGGTTAAAAAGGGAAAGTTTGTAGGAGCTAGGCAAGATTATTGTGTAAAAGAATAAAAATCTTCATTTCTAAGGCACTGATATAGAATTCTTTTTCCTCCCCTAAAAATGGGAAGGAGGACTCAAACAACACCAGCTTGCCATGAATGAGAAATGTTCGGCTCTTAACAAAATCCGGCTATGATGACAGTGATTTCCCTCTGAGAAACTGCCCGTGTCCTCATTGGCAACACGAGCTTAAGGCACTGCCACCTTCTGCCAGTACCACAGGACATTGCCTTTGCATTTGCGCCAAGGCTTGGACATGATCTGGAATTTGATCTGGTTCGAGCAGAAAAATAGGGAAACATTCCTCTTAAAAAAAAAAAAAAAAATTAACAAACCAAGATACATATCCTGAGCCTTTCCCAGCACAGTCCCAAGCAGTGTTGTCCTGGGACACCTGACAGGCACAAGTAAAACCAGCAGGAGCTAACCCAGACATTGTTGCCCAAAGATACCGATTGCTGAGCTGTTGCTGCACCCCGAGTGCCAGCAGCAAAGAGCTGGGGCTGGAACTGTGTGGTTGGAGCCGGCAGCAACTGCAGGGTGAGAGCTGCCTGTGCAGGGCCCAGCGTGCTGGGGTCACGGGGATAGGATCCCGGTGTGGGGAAGGACGGGGGAGTATCAGGGAGGGGTGAGCTCCACTTTCAGATGTTATCCTCTTTCTTGCTGGCTGCAGCACTGGATTCTTGAGCTTCTCCAAAGTCCCATGCTGCAAAATGTCCACAATGACTAATAAAAGTCAGCCTTAAAATGCCACAGAAGTCATAGACAATTCAGAAGCCAACTTGAATTCCCCGGTCTCACTGACAGCTCCCCATCCTATTTGTGCCCAGGGCTTTAGAAGCATCTTCGGAAATGACACCCAAGGTATCCACCATTGTTCTGCCTCTGTTTGCATTTCCCTACCTTTTCTCCTTAGGGATCAGGGAAAGGGAGTGTGCTACAGCTCTTATCTAACCCTTTTATACAATATAAGGAGGCTGAATCGTTAGTGAGGATTTCAATCCATAAGGGGCAAGTAGTATATAACTAGATTGTCAAAATGTGTACTCAGTCCTCTTCCCATTTCAGAGCAGCAAAAAAATATACACACTGGTATGGCGTGATCAGGTACAGTACAATCATCTCACCCCTACCTGATTTGAAACACAAATGCCTGTTTAAAATTACTCCACTACAAATAAACAACTTTGTATCTGAAATGCTGTCCAGCGCGCATAATGAAATTTATTCAGCTAATGGTCCCGTCACATTTATAGGAAGGGCTGAAACCTGCAATAGGTTGAAAGAAAATTCAATTACAATTTCAACAGAATACTTGTCCAGATCAAATTTTGTTTGAATCATCTAACGAGGCACACTTGATCGCTGGAGAGCAGCAGCATTATTTAGAGCAGTTTTCAAATGTTAATTCCGAGGCTAAATGCATCTTTTTATTTCAACAGTTTATGTGTGCCATGTTTGGTTACAAATATAATCTTAATTCCAGCTAAAATGAAACCATTTCTGTCTTGGTATTCTAGCCTTGCGTATTCTATTCTTTAGTTGAATCACACCCTAGAAAATGTTTTCCTTTTGTCTTCTGCACTCGGGGAGGGATGAGTGAAATAGCAACTTCAGTTTATTCCGATTTTTTTTTTTTTTTTCTTAATCTGAAAAATAAAGTTTACTGCACAGGTTTCCTACCAGGGTCAAGATCTAGGGGAGGGGGTAGAGGATTCTAAAATTTTGAAACTGAATGCGTCTTTTTCTACCCAGAGTTTTCAGAATTCATTCTTTGTCACACAGGTCTGAAAGGTTAAAAATAACTGTACCTCCTGAGACTTCTCCCTGGGCTGTGCTCTTCCCTGGGATTCTGTAAGCTTTTTCCACCCAAACTGGGTCAGCCTCCATGCCTAATTTTAAAATCTCTGGGATCCAACACTTTGAAAAATCAATGAGAAATTTCCCATTATATAATCCCAGCAGTGACATACGATAGGGGCTGGCCTGATTCTGCTGAAGCTTCATCTCCTATATTGAAATGGTGATGATTAGTTTTAGAGAAGGTTGACAAAGCAGATTTTCTTATGCTTGCTTTGGTTATGTTTGTGTTCCCTTTTAGTCTCTGAAAATGTAATTACAAAACCTGATAATGGAGATCACAATATCTCTACAAAGATTGTTTTTCTAGATGTTTTGATACAAGAGTTGTTCTTGCAGCCAGTCTGCAGGGTCTGGGAAGAACTTAAGCAACATTAAATAAGATAGCAGGCCATAAGGATCAGATCAAAGAATAAACCAAAATGATTTAGCTATTTATGTAAAATATCTCATTGTTTTTCCAGTTTCTGCTTAGAGAGACTCTGCTTTGCTCTGGTGCCTACAAAATATTCACCGTTTGCTCACATGCTAAACCGGTGTTCATCATACTCCCCTTTTTCTGTGTTCTGATTTCTCTGGTGATATCCAGCTCTTTCTAGACTTAGACTGTTTACTGGAATAAGAAGTTTTTTGATCTGCGTTTATGCAGCACCTAGCACGGTGTCATCTTGATGCACGGCAGAGACTAGAAGATACTCCTGCAAAGCAAATTAACAGTGTCTTTGGGATTTGGAAATGACATGGAGAATTATTAAGATTTGGCTCCAGAAAGTAAATCACTGAGTCAGATTGTTAACGATAGCTGTGACAGGCCGCTTGGTAGCAATGCATGGTTTGGAATATTATTGTAAACAATTTGACAAATAATTTAGATAATGAACAAAGTAATAAAAAAATCAATGTCTGTTCCCAGATAATTTGTGAAAAGGAAAAAGGAGTATATTTATCAAATATATTGTTTCTGCAAATAGTTCACCTCACGATTTCAGAGGGGAAATAGGTAGGAAGAGAAAATGAGCTCAACAAAACAAATATCGGTTTATATGTCAATATCCTTGCAAATGGCAATGACAGAAGGGAAATACAGCTAATACAATATGGGAACAAAATCATTTCTAAACTGAAATATTTTGTTGTCACTCTCCCGAACCTCACCAGCTCCCTAACGATGACAAATCGAGGGTCACAGGCTGCGCCTGGTGTCCTCTGCCACTGGAGACAGAGCCCCAGGGGAGCCCGGGCTGTGCTGCTCCAGTAGCGCTTCCCAGCTCTCCCAGTCTTGCAGTCACCATCCAGCACCGTGTATTTCCTCTTGCTCTCTGTTTGTCTGCGGCAAATGGCTGTTTGGGAAACAAACAGGCAGGTTTCTGAATTCCAGGGGAACAGCAGCGTGGCTCACAGCAGATTTCCTTATGACTTTTTAAGGACAACATTAATATCGTTTATAGTCACCTTAATCATTCCCTTTGACAGAAACAACCACAGAAGAGGGAAGCTTCTTCCAAGAGATTGACTCTGCCTTGCTTGTGGCTTCCCCCTTAATTACAAAGCCAGAGGCATACATCTGAAACCCACCTAGGATGGAGCTGGGCAAGTTTAGAAGCCCCAGGACATAGATTATCTCAAAACTCAGCTACCCCAGACCCTAGTCAAGGTGCAGACGTGTCTGCGTGACCTGCTGTCACATCCTTTCCTCGGTGGAGTTGAGTTCCTCGGCAGCTCCCCTCCCCAGCTCTGAAGGTTTTCATTTCAGTCTGGTGAGTCACGCGTCTCCTGTCGTTGGGGTTTGCAGGCGGAGGGGAACAGCTGCTCCAGAGAGGTACCATAAATTATTTTGTTTCCGATTGGAGTTGTCGTGACTTTTTTTTTTTTTTTTTATGTATTATTTTTAGCCTGATCAGATGTAGGAGAGGAAATGGGTAATGCCATAGCTGAGATCAGGATGGAAAGCAAAGCCAGAGGAGTATGGAAAACCTGCCCGTGCTTAGACCCCTCTGCCTGCACAAACACCAGCTTATTGACCTGGGAAAGCAAAGCATCTGGGGGTGAGTGGCAGGGTCCTGCCGGTGCCCCTGTGCTCTCCCCTCAGCATAGAAGCTCCTTCTTGCTCCTGTGGGAAAAAGAAAAGCATGGAGTTAGAGGTTTGTGTTTTCAGGTCCCATCTCTGCCGCCGAGGAAGGCGGCTGGCGTTGCTCTCACGGTGGTGACAGCTGCCAAGCACGGTGTGCCACCAGCAGACCAGGGACCTGGCAGGGTGAAAGGAGGCCCTGGTCAGGACTGGCAGCTGCTTGCTGTGCTGTCCTCTCACCCTGGCTGTGCGGCTTTGGGCTTCAGCACCACTTGCAGCTCCCCTGGATGGCTGAGGTGCAATCTCAGAGCTGGCCTCTTGAGATCTGTGGCTGCCCCTCAGATCTCTTGTGTTTTATTCCTCAAACCAGAATCTCATTAGACTCTAGTGGGGGAGACTCTCACTGGAAAAAGGTTTTTCTCTGCCAAATACCAGAACCCTAATTAAGAATAAGACTGCAACTAGAGAATAGGCTGAGTATCACAAAGCCCTCAGGAGGTGTTGTCTTTCCCATTAAAGACCTATAAACCAGGCAACGTATATCTGGGAGTTTTATCTCCTTCCTTTCCACAGTGTTATCTTCCATTGGTAACAGTGACCTTTTAGGGATGCATTTGCATTTTGTGAGTATTCCACTATGCAGAGACAGGTAAGTGTGGTCTCCACCTGAGAGCCTGTTTGCAATGAGGGGAAAATGACATCTAAAGAAGGTACATGCAGTGGGCTCTCCAGCCTTGACTCTACATTTGCTCACACCCCAGTGAATATTTGTTATTCTAGGACCCTGGGGAGAGGTGTTTTCATAGATTAGTAATAAATGTTTTCAATATTCAACTCATTTTGGGGTGTCAGATATTCTTCTGCTATTCTGCCCATGCAAAGTTGAGATACCCTACAGCAGGGCATTGAGTAAGTGTTTGGCAGTAGATGGTAGGCACTGAACATTGCTATAGTCAATGAAAGGCTACACAATAAATGGCTTGTGGTAGTATTTAAATCTCAGACATCTATGGAAGACATCAACATGAAGAACTTTCTGTCCTCATTACTTCAGAGTGTGTTCATTCAAAATGAACACAGAGCATCGAGGATTCTAAAGTTCACTTAAAGCCTATGCAATGTTCCAGCCTCAAATTCACCTTTAAAGCACATTAAAAACTTCCAAAAAGTGATTGTAAATTCTAGTTTTAAAAGTAGTAACGAACGGGGGAACTGTGTATCATGTTCTCTTTTGTTGGTTTCAGACATACTCCTTGGCTTGGAGATAAACAAAAGCAAAGAGTTGGGAAAACCATTACAGGAGGGATTGATTTCAGTTTGTTGAGGTTACACAAGTCTCGCCCTGACTGCTCTTGTTCTCCAGGAGGCTAAGTGGTTATCTTAAATGTGAAGGAGTCTCTCCAGGTGCAGCAGCCAGTCAGGCAATCGTGAGGATCCAGTGAGGATCTTAAAACACAAACAAACCAAAACCAAATAAACCCAGTCCTGGTCTGCACAGAAATAGGATTTTTCTTTTACCTACCTGACCTGATTTGAAGATACAGTATTTGTAATACTTGCGTTTTTCCTTCTACAGACTCTAGCTCACCATCTGCGCTTTGCTTTCCTTTGCACAGTCTGCATTTACTTTTCCTGAGGACCGATAAGCACAAAGACCAAATGACACAGTGCAGGGGAAACCTGGCAAGCCTCATCTTCCTGATGGGTGAGGTATTGCGTCTGACTGTACCTGATGGCAAACTCGGTATTTTGACAGATTTAGGAGTTAAGTGCTAATTTAAAAGGTGGCAGAGAGATTGAAGCATCTACAACCTACTGGAAATGGGTGCCCCCCTAAGTCTCTTTCTGCTAATCTCAGGCTCCTAGCCAGAGAAGCCTGCCCTTTCCATATAATTTTCATGCTTGTAATTCTTTGGCCATTTTTAAGATTGTTTTTTAAGTGTTTGTTTTGCCAGCAGCTGATGTGGAAGCCTAGCCTGAAGCTGTTTAAATGCACAGCAGTCCTTCAGCTGAGCTTCACAGCCTTCCAGAAGACACATAATGTCAGGTGCCTGGCTGGTCTGATGGTTGGCTACAGCATTTCACAGTTTGGATGACTTTCCCCTCTGTGTCTGAGTGCCTGGACCTCTTCTTAGGCTTGATTCCCTGGGTGTGAGTGACTCACAGCACCCACACTTCGTGGGCTCCCTGCAGCACAACCTGGCATCAACTCTGCAGGAGGGCTTTGCAGCTAAGCTGCTGTAGTTCCTTTGGGACTGATGTTAACTCCCTGCAACACAAGCTGGCCCTTCCCAGAGCACCACCAGTATCCTCCACATCCCAGTGTTTTGTCTTGCTGCTTTGGGTATGCTGGGACTTGAACACAAAGGTAAACTTAACAAGGGTTCTGAAAACCAAGTGTTTCTTCCAATGTCCAGTACAGAGCATATGCAAAATCAAACAAAACTCACATCTTTGTGGGACGACTTCTGTCACCTTGCTGGGACCTGCCATTAAATTAGAACACTCCCCCCAGGCCTGTAAACCTCGAGTGTTCAAATACCGTGAGCTACATTCTCTCAGGAGAATCAAAGTGAAAAAAGACTGTCCCCCCAGTCACTAGATAGAAAAAAACCCTAAAATAAAATCTGTGCCTATATTTTTTTAAAAGTCTTCTCTCCTTCCTTTGCACTGTTTGTGCACCAACTTTATTTGATGAACCAACATTTAGCATATCCAGAAATTAACACCTCTCCTTGCTGGCTCACATAGAGATTCTGCACGTGATGAAGGCAAGGGAAATCTGCGCCATGCAGAAGTTTGGTCTTTCTTCTCTACTCTAGCCTCATCTCTCCCCTATGCTTGCTCGCATATAAGGGCTCTAAAATGAAGACACAGATATATTCTTTATGCACCCTCTGTGAAATTATTTTTCAATACATATTTATGTGAATTGCAAACATCTTTAAATGTAAAGTTGTCATTACAGTGTCAAACGTGTTGCTAACTGCTGGAAAACCCCTAACCTAAGCAGTGCTTTTTATAACTCAGCACATTAATTATATTTAGAATCCTTAATTATCTCTTTTCCACAGTCAACTCTAATAAATTCCAAACATTTAAAAATAATTTTAAATAATGCTGCTTTCTTTGCATATTTTCAATCAACTGCACAAATACCTAAATTAGCTGGTGATTATGTGACATTTGATTTACTTTAAAAACTGGTAATTAATTGTCCAATGCAATACTTTCTTTTTTTGTCTTTGTTGTCCCTCCCCCTCACTGCTCTGGGACCTGATCCCAGGCGCTGGGATGGGGTCCCAGCTCTGCTTTGGCCTCCTCTCCCTGCCCTGGCTGCCTGGGCATCTTTCCTTGTCCCTGAGCCCAGGTGGACATCTCAGCCTCAGGGAACAGTTGAGGTGATGGATGGCTGCTGCAGTGGCCACGGCTACTGCAAAGGTGGCCATGGCTGCTGCTGCGGTGGCACACCACCTCCACCATCCCTCCACGCCTTATGATTCTGGGTGATTCCACTAATTGCAAGGTAAGTCCTCATCATTTGAGGAGCAGCTACAATTAGTAGTAGTTGTGAGCTGTTTGGTAGCAGTAGGCTCCGGGTCACAGACTACAAATGGCAGTTATAAATGGAGAGCAGCAATATGTTTAAGACTCAGTCATATGCATATACACCCTTGCACTTACACTGTCATCAGCCACACTAATTGGCCAATTGACCATAATTAAAAATTTCCACTACAAATGTTTTTGAAACTTTACAGACCTCTGCTATAGAATTGTCTTTAAATAATTCTTAATGTGACATAGTTTCTGTTTGGAAGTAAAATTAAAAAGGACTATCTTAGTTCAGGTTGGTTGCTTGGTTGCTTTCAGATATACCTCCCCACACATATTTTAACTTAAGAATATATTACCTCAACAGATCAATATGTGTTTTCTTAATAGTTCTTGTGATGCTCAAAAATTTTCAGTGAAATATAATTCTAGAAAACTTTTGGGAAGAAGAATCACATCTCACATTAAAAAAAAAAAAAAAATTATATGCCTGACCTTTTTTTTGTGCTCAGTAATTTTCAGTTGGTTTTAATCTGTTTTGTGTTGCAGGTTTTTTGGTGGGAGAGAGACTGAGGATTGAAGGAAGCAGCTGTAAAGGACTAGAAGTGTGCAGGAAAACTTTTTGAAGAGAAGGGGAGAGAACATCAGAAAGAAATGGTAACATATGATGTTTTCATTGATAACTTTTGCTTTACTGATGCCCGTAGCATAGTGTGGCTGCATAAAGTACCCACAAATAAAGACCCTCCATACAGAAAGCAGGTGATGCTGCTGAGGTAACTTCAGAGAAACAGGACGATGGCAGGAAGGGGGGAAAAAAAAAATCAATGTAATCCCTTTCTAAAAATCATAATGAGGAGCTCATTCTGGACAGTTTACATTTGTTAGAGAGAAAATCTTCTCCTGAAGAACCACTGTTTTTTTGGATGGGACTTTCTCAAGTGATCTGCACAGGGAGAGTCCACCTTCCTACCTGCTTGTCCTGTTGGTGTTTGCTTAATGCACAGATTTAATAGCATTTCCTGATGGGACAGAGATGAGGAGTCACAAGTTGAGTGTGATCTCTGCTACCTCCCAGTGTGTGGCCTCTAGCAGGTCACTTAGCCTCACTGGGCAGATGGGACCCTCACTGCCTGCTCACCTCTGCAAAGCACTTTGACAACTTTGGATGAAAAAGCAGTGCATTTATTTGGAGAATGCTCTATGCTGCCTCTGTGGCAAAAAAAAGATCATAATAAAGTAGGGACTGAGTTTGCCCCTGGGGTAGTCAAAAAGAAGATGAACATTTGAAGATAGCTGAAGAAATATTTTCTGGCAGATCCTCTCATGTGAAAGAAGGAAAGTGGAAGCAAAGGGGAAATATGCCTAACAGGAACAGAAAAGAGATTTCTGTCTTGGGGCTTCCTTTTCTGTGCCAAAACTTCTGTGATGCAGGTCTCCATTCTCTTACCATCCTTTAAATTGCTCTGTACTGGGGATTTCTTATTGTTATTGGAGTGAAGACTCTCCCAAGGATATGTCTGAGCAAACTCTCTCAAAAACTGACAGGCCAGAAAGCCTCTATGACTCCAGTGAATCGTGAGCCTGGAGCAACACTGAAGAGAGCCAAGAGCTAGAGAATGGAAGAAATTGAGCTGTGCATGCAGGCAGATGAGGAGAAAACAAAGCCTCTCAGATATTGTCTCAGCATCTGTCTCTTGTGGCATCAAAGGGGCAACAAACAGCTGGGAAAAATCATGACAGGCTGGAAAATACAGGATAGATCTTTTAATGGGAGTGGATTAGGAAAGCTGGTGCTCAGAAAAAAAACGCCAATCCTGACATCACGATACTGCAGAGGTACCTTTCTGATGAAAGGATTGAGAATAGAAGTAAAGGACAATGTACCTACTCTAGAAATAAAAATTATTTAATCTCTGTCAGCAGAAAGGAAATGTACTATGTGTCAGGAACTCCTTAGGCTTCTTCAGTACTGACTGTGAGAAAAATAATCTCACCGTTTTACAGATGGGCAAACAAACTGCCAAGGGAATCAAGTTTCTTGCTGTCACCACACAATATATCTAACACATACCTAGGCATGGATCCCCTATACATCAGGTCACTCATCTCCCAGTTTGCGTGTCAGCTAGTAAGACTACACTGATTATAAAGAGGGACTGTACAATCCCCCCAGCAGAAGATGTTTGCAAGGCACCCATGCCATCCTTCTCTAGCTAGTCCCTGGCACCATTAGTCTGCTCAGGCAAGGAGTTCTCAAAGGCTGGCACATAAAATCTCCTTTCACAGCCTGTGAAAGAGATTTGTAAAATTCTGACTGTATCCCAGAGTTATCTTGTTATGTAGTCCCCGTCAGGAGCAAAACTGTGGGTAAGTGATTTGGTTTTGCTTTTCACATTGAGTGGTTACTAATGTTTGCACAAAGTGGGTGATGGTGGGACTATTACTTACTGGCTCTTTTGTTCTTTTCCTTGTGATTTTAGCTCATTCTGTGCTGTGTTAATAGCAAGATACAAGGCAGCAGAAGGACCAACTGAATACCTGTTTATGTAAGTGCATCTCTGCATGTTGGTTTTTTCTGCCTCTTAATTCCTATAAAATCCCTGAGGGATTATATTTTAAGTTGTGTTACAAAGCTGATGAACATTTCCCCTATCTCAGGGTTAGTTGCACTGGATTGCAGCTACAGAGAAGGATCTATCAAAGAATAGATGTGCAACTAAACAACTCAGATGAGATGCAGACTGCTATGAAATATATTATTAAGTAAAATGACATTTGATTTGTAGCTGTGAGACCAACCCCTTTTGACATTCAAGGGAGCACAGCTATGGGCTGCCTTGAAAGCCTCCACACATCGATAGTTTTTTCTGTTGCTAGGAGGAATGGTTTTGAAGTGGGAGGAGAAGCAGAGACCCTCTAGTCAACAGAAGGATCCTCATGTAAGGGTCAAGAGGGAGCAGAACTCAGAGAGAGAAAAAAATTCAGCTGACCATACTGTGCTATTCTCTATTCACTTTAATACCTGCACTTAATGATATGCTCTAAAGCTAAACCTCAGGAATGTCGGGAGGTTTTTTCTCATGGTGACATCCCATGTAGGAGAAATCTCCTGAGTTCTCCCTTTAAAACAGAAAGATGAAAAAAAACCCCTTGCCTTGGAGAAATTTCCTCTGGATTTGAGCTTGTTGGTGTGTTGTTTACTCAAATGATTTATGGACTGGAGATTAGTGAAGTCATAGCAACACAGAAATTGCCAAGCGAAAATAAAACCAGCTCTGTGTACTCTTATTGAACATAATCAAGGAAGCAGCTGACAAACAGGATTTTTTTTCCCCTGTTATGCAGCAACTCTGTATGAGACAAAGCTGTTTCTCGCCTTTCCAAAATCTTTGAGCAGTGTCTGGCATTCCAATAACCGGTGTGATTAATCTGACTTCACCTAATAATGGGGTATTTTGTATCCTGCCAGACCCTATTTGTTACCCACAAACACTTATTTCCTTCTGGAGAAATTAACGTGTCCTTCCAGGAGGCAAGAGCTGGGAAAAGACTCCTTCCCAGCGCTGCCACAGACCTACTGTCAAGTTGCACAGGCTGAGACTTGTCTTTCTGTAAAACTAGTGAAGAGCCACGAGCCTGAGCTGTGCTCCATCCCCCAGCACTTCCAAAGACCACAGCGAGCCGTGCACATCTGCACAGGGGCAGCATCTTTTAGGGTGAGGTGAACGGCATCTGGATGACTGCAAAGGGAGTCCATAGGACTACCTTCTGGAGACAGGTTCAGGTCCTTCCCCTCTGAAGCCTCTCCTTACTTTTCTACAATTAGTATGACCATGTTATTATGCCAGTGCCGCACATCGAAATGTCAGTGCCACTTCCCCCTGAGAAAAATAAGAGCAGATTAAACTTCACCTGATTTCTCTTATGAGTTCAACCATTGTATAAAACGTCTTTGCCAGACCCTGCAGAAGAGGACTTGCTCTTATTTCACTTTTTTTGGCACAGCAGCATACACAATAAGATGATGTTTGTGGTGGCTGGAAGTTGCTGCTGCAATGCAGTTAACAGCTCACTCCAGAAAGATCAGTCTTGAAATCTGACCTTGGGAGCAGTGTGACAAGCTGGGCGGTGGCACCTTGATGGCTTCTTCTGGCACATTTATGAGTGGCCTTGTGAGAGCACAGCAAGGCTTTGGGATCACTTAGATTATGGTGCAATTATTTATTTGCTTGTATGCAAACAGAGAGCTTTCCTTTATGTAAATCCTACTCAGTCAAGACAGGAAAGTAGAGAAGAATGAAGAGTGTTTGTGGGCCTGGAAACCAGGAGTAGAATAGATAACTGCATCTATGAAATCTGCCAAACTCTAGCCTAGTGCAAGGTCAGGGAAAATGTATGTCAAGACCAGTGAGAAGAGCAATTTATTGAAGTGGCAATTTAGGGGCAGAAAGATCATGCCAAGAACTAAACTGAAAATGCATATCAATATCTCGTTGGTCTTTCTATGCAGCTAAGTGAAAGCACATCAGCTGAAAGGGGGAGAGGAAGGACAATACTTTTTGACAAGCTTGGGGTCTACAAAGGCTGTGGTTCTTTGCAGCACAGTCACAGCTTTAAAGTCAAGGATGCATCTGAGAAGTTGACTGCTGGATGTCAAAGACAAAATACAAGTCTATGTCAGAATGCAGATAGCATATAACCAGGAATATTGTCATCTAGAAGAGACAGGTAGGAAGCAGGGGTGAGTCTCCAAACAGTTGTATGAAGATGGGCCACCTTGCATGTCTTAAAATCAACACTGAAGAAAGCAATCAGAAGAGCTTTCCCCTGCTTTGTAAGTCTCCATGTGAGGTAGCAGGTCCTCTGACATGAGACTCTTGTGATAGTGGATTATTCAAGCTCTAATCCTTCAGTGTTGTCTGGAAGACAGTTCTCTCCTCCATTAGATGCAACACTTCTAACCCCATTGGGCTGTTTGCCACAAAAGCCGATGTGTATAAACAGTGTTAGCATTGCTGTCCCAGACAGGTTACTGGGAGCTCCTACCCAACCATGTAGCATCTCCCCATCATCTCACACTGTGGTGGTTTTGGTCTAACTGCCTCTCTGTAGATGGAGCTCTGCCAGGAGGGCTCAGAGAGGTGACATTACCTTTATCCAGTTCTTACTGTAACGAGAAGGAATAACATCTTTTTTTTACTCGGCGCTGACGCAGTGGAATACTGCCAACCCCCTGGAAAGCCTCCAAATCGGCACATTTCTCCTGCCCATTAAAAACTAATACAGTGCTACCAGAACAGAAAGCGCTGTTGACAAAAACATATTTTTCCCACAATTTAAGATCCCAATTTACATGTAAAATAAACATTGAATACAGATTTAATTCGCTTTTTACATCTTCTGATGGTGTATAATAGGAATAACACCTCTTTTAAAGTAAACTAGAAAAAGGCAGACTTTCATGCACTGAATAAAGATCTCAGCTCACAGTTTTGGCTTTCTCGGCACATAGCGCTAGTTTAGTTCCTAATTTCCTCTCGAGTGACTTAATGGTACTGTATTGCTTAATTATAGCAGTTGCAAACTCCATCCTCTAAGAAATATCACTGGGACCCAAACATCTGCAAGATTTTGAAGGAGGAAGATACCACATAAAATACCCATTTTTGTATTATTTTGTGTTTATTAGCCCGTCACACGTAGCAGAGCAGATGGAACAAGGCAGCATTTAAATATGAACCAATGGTAATGAAATAGAAGATATTAAGTTACGCAAACTCTCTCCTTCAAAGTCTCAGGCTACTGCGGGGGGCACTTGCACATAACAGGAGTTTTTGAAAAGCAAAATACAGGTGAACCAGAGGTCTTAAAGGAGGCATATATCTACCTGGTCAACCTAGCCTATCCCCCTCCTAGCCAGTGAGCACTGCTCTCAGCTGCTTATTTACCACAGAATCATCGAGGTTGGAAAAGACCTCCAAGATCATTATGTCCAACCATCCACCTAACACTATCATGACCACTCAACCATGTCCTGAAGTGCCATGTCTACCTGTTTTTTGAAGACCTGGGATGGTGACTCTACCCGCTCTCTGGGCAGCCTGTTCCAAGGCCTCACCACTCTCTCAGTATAGACATTCTTCCTCATGTCCAAACTAAACCTCTTCCTCATGTCCAAACTAAACCTCTCCTGGTGCAAATTAAGCCCATTTCCTCTCATCCTATCACTAGTCACCTGGGAGAAGAGACCAACACCCACCTCACTACAACCTCCCTTCAGGTAGCTGTGGAGAGCAATAACGTCTCCCTTCAGACACCTCCAGACTAAACAACCCCAGCTCCCTCAGGCACTCCTCACCAGA